>JAWZYU010000064.1:1800000-2064420 GCA_038380435.1 Ryuthela nishihirai
TCATTTTAAACAGGATTTCTTGGTCACTAACAGTACTCTTTTAGGAAAAAAGGAGCAGAAAAGGCAGAATTATCTGAATGATAAGGCACTTGAGCTTATTTCGGAAAGAAAGAACTGCAGGAATGTCCTTAATCAATACCCTACTAGTCCTAATAGAAAGCATTACAGAGAACTTAATAAACGTGTAAAAGATCATTAACTGCTGATAAGAATCTTTGGCAGGGATTAACGTAACGTGTTCACGTTCCCCGTTCCTACAGAGAGAAAATTACTAGTAGGATTTTTTTGAAGAAATTAGGTTTATTGAGAAACGCAAGGCCAACAATATCAAACAGCCCCGTGATAGCAGGCATGGAGCAAAGACCTGTTCCTCCACTGCTACAGGCTGAAGTAATCCATGCTGGTAGGAACTTCAAGCACCACAGTTTTTAAGTGAACTTTTTCAAGAGCCATAAGACCTGCCTGAGACACATTACTCCAGTTTAGGTTAGCGATGAACAACTAAGTGAGGGTTCAGGTAGCTGCGATGGCCTATGATCAGGATTATCCACCAGCTGATATAAGGTATCCCGTGCCTCTGTTCACTTAGGGCTGGCAACCCACAAGCAAACAGAAAACACAGCGGGAAATTCTCACTCAACAGATGTCCACCTCTGCAGCAAATCCAGAATCAAGCTCAAAGCCGTAAACCAGTCCAGTGTCATAGGTGTAAATGGTCATCACCAAGACCCTGTGAAGTTGACCATTCCTCAACAGGGCAGAAAAAAAGAAAACAATTTGGCCATAGATGACCAGATCAGTAGGGTTACACCTTTCTGACAGCCTTCCACTTCTGTTTCCTCCGAAAAGAGAATATCTCTTTTGCAAAAAACCTTTTTGAAAGGTACTAACGGCATGCTCCAAGGGAAGGTAGGGTAAGACATTATGTGATAGACCCGGACGATTCTATGCATCATCACTGGGGATTGGTACAATATTCAGAGATCAGATGCATTAGTGGAGAAAAATTGCAATGCAGACCAATTTGTGATCCGAACCAATAGGAAGATCAGAATTACATAGGGAGAATGGTATCAATAGCTGTAGTGATGATAATCCAACATTCGGTACGGAAAGCGTGAAAATATCGTTGATGAAAATTCGTTTTTCTTAAACCTTGAATGTATCATTAAGATACATCCGTGATATATAGTCTTGAATGTAACACATGAAACGTCTAGTGATTGAACGAAAGCCATATAATTCTATTAAATGAATATATATATTTGGTGGTAGTTTAACTCTGAAAATGCCAATTAATGGATAATTCAGAAATGGAACAGTTATACAGGTAACTCTCATTTAATGTGAGAAATGAGTTCGGGAATATCATCGTTACACGAATTTCCGTCTAAAACGAGGGGATTTTTTATTTTTTGTATTTTTGCCTATTTTATTAATTTTTTTTCCTTTTCTTGGTTTCGTAATGGATGTTTCATTTCAACAAAAATAATTATAATTCTCAATACTTATTTATAGGTTACACATATGCATAATTACGTATCTAAATATGTGATCGATTAATAAATTTTACTTTTCATTTCTTAATAAGGAAAGAAACCAGCTGGTTTGCATTGCTGAGCTCTGTTTTGTGCCTAGTATTTATTTGTATTATTCCACTAACAAGTCACAACATCGTCTTATGGCAACCAGTCACGAAATATCAATATCATGCTCCTTCAACAAATCCATGCGTTTATTGCGCAGTGAAAGGGCTTCATCTAAAAATTTCAATACCAACACTATTTCTGGTTCAGATTCTTGTTGTTTTTCAAAAGTAGCGTTGAATTCTAAATCCTGAAGTTCATCGTTACTGAGTGGCTCACTGTGGAGTTTAATAACTTCGTTTATCTTTCAAAGTTACGCCTTCGTATCCTGCTCTAGTTTGATATTTCACTGATGTTAATTTAAAATTCAACTTAAATTCTTGTAAATAAACTATATAGATGGATAAATCCAAGCATGATTTATCTGAATTATGCAGTAGTGATTTGGAGAACTCAATTGCACAGTTTGGTTGGACCTCCATTGCCCATGGGTCCTTGATGATGATCGTGTTGTTGCTGATGGTGATGATGATTAATAAACTAAAAACATTGCAGTACTCTAGTAAGTACGAATTAAAGTTCCATTTAGGAATATCCGATGTATTTTTCAGTAAAATGAAAGGAAATAGAGAAAGGGTGTGAATTGCCATGAAACGAGTGGTGAGGAATGGCGATAAATGTAATCTGTGTCACGGATAACGCAACTTATAAACGTTATTGCTTCTGGGAATAGTATGTTTCAAATGTATACAACGTTAGAGGTATCTATTTCAGTTCCTCTCACGTTGGAATATGTTACAACAGCTCCTGTAACATATTTCGTTACAGAAGCTGTTGTCCCCTTTGGGAATGCCAGTAACCAGTACAGAATAACAAAATAAATAATAAACATATAGTATACACTGAGATGCCAATTTGTTAGGTACACCACTCCTCGAACATATAGGGTTCATTCAACCAGTAATAAACCACGTAACGGCGGTGGGCCGTATAAATAAGAGAGACCAGCTTTTTGAGTATCATTTAGAGTTGGATTCAATTTTCGGAAGCAGGAAAGTGCCATCCAGTGGTGAGCGCGTCGCTAGTACAACGTAAAGGGTCGGGATAGAATGCAGTGCAGGGAGCTTTCCCAGTGAAAGTATCGACTTACAAAACATTTTCCAGGACAGGTAGAGCAAGCCCTTTCAACTTTAAGAACCGACAACTTCCTCAGCCGACAATACTGGAGACATTTATCCTGTTGAGATGAATTGCCATGTCCACACTTAAGCGCTTTCATCTTCAACTTCACTTTCAACTTTCAATTCCGCTTTTCGACACCGAGTAGCCTAGCGCATGCGTTAGATGGAATGCGCTGGACGCATGCCTTCAACTGTCTACACCTGTGCGTCAAATAGTTTTCAATTTTTCACCACTGTAGACGTGAATTAAAATGTACGTAACTGATGCTGCTATGTTAGCGGGTATAAGTGCTGCAATTTTAGTGCTGAAAAAAGCGAGAAAAAGACGTGAAAAATACCGCTGATCGATATGGATGAAAGATTACTTTAAAACGCGGAATTTTGAAATTAAATGAACACGTTATTTTTAAGAAATTTACGCGAATGTCTAGAACAAACTTCTACATGCTTTTGGGAATGGTGGAGCCAAGATCGAAAAAAAATAATGCTCCTTTCAGAGAAGCAATGCCAGCTGAAGTGAAATTAGCTATCACACTTAGATATTTGGCTACCAGTGATTCATTCTTGTCTCTGATGAATATTTGAACCTATAATCTGATAAATTATTTTTTTTTTATTTGTTTAAATTAATTTAACAATTTATATCTCTGATGAATTTTTTTATTTTTCAGCATGCAGAAATTTGAACCGCGTCGCTCACCTTTCTGCAACTAATCGTCGCCTGGTACAAGAGAACCTCCCCCGTTTCAAATTCCTGGTTATACTTCTGTTTAGATGTAACACTGTTCACGGTAAAAGAAATTAGGTGTTTTAAAGGACATGTTTAGAGTCAAATGTAGGATTTGCATCGAGATGATTGATTGCATCGAGATCCATATGGATTACTCCAATATTCAACTAGGGGCAACTTTTCAGAGCCAAATATTCAACTAGGGGCAACTTCTCCGAGCCCTACCATTTCTGCATCATACTTTAAATTATCGGGATCCCGTAGCAACCTTCAGTCAACCACTTACAACCGTCTCTAGATATTCGATGTGCCGTCCATTGAATTCATTGAAATGATCTGTAAACGAAATCATGTCATCCCCATCTGATCATCTGTTTCTGTCACAATCGTTTCATCATATTTCACTAGACTTGTGGCCAATGATCTACAGTTGTGTATCAAATGAAAGCCTGTAAATCGTGAACTGTCAATGGCTGTAAATAATGTCCCCCATTATATAAAGTTTAATATTCGCAAAAAACCGGACGTATATAAATGTTTACTCCATTGCATTCATTTTACTCTATTCTTGACTGCAATTGTTAGGTTTGTGCTCATTCACAAAATATCTAGATGGAACAGATGGATGATTCCATACCATTGCTTGCAGCGACACCTTTATCAGACGGCCGCAATTATCATTTCCCCACTAAATTTCAAACTATGTGGACGATATGCTTTGAAGTTCTGTATTTATTATTTGCTTTTTTACTGCAATTTGCAATGTACCGAGTGGTTAGTACGTTTAGCTACTGATCTAAGGGACCTGGGTTCGAGTCTCGGGTACGGAATGGATGTTTGTGTCGTTTTTCTGCTGAGGTACTACCATCCTCTCAGACCTTCAACTATGGCGTATCAACTGACAGGCTCTTGTCAGATCTCTGTGGCAAGCAGCTGCTTGAGGGAGTATTTATTTTATATTAAGATTATATAAATATATTACAAAATAATTTAGATTATTCTAAAATTAAGCGTTGATATTTTAAAAATGGCTAGATGTAAAATTTTAAAATGAAATTTGTATATTAAATCATTTGGAGGGAAATTGTGATGTTGTTCGGCAAAAGCGTTAGTATCGATTTGTGCTTAAAATACTTATATTTGGAAGTCTCTCTGTGCTAACTGATTAATCTGTAGTTACGATCGTAACAATGTATATAACAAATGACTCATATAAATTGTCAGACGTTTCACTGGCATATTTCTGGATGATTTTGACTCATTTCGTTGATGTTTCTGATGACTCCTTTTTCAATACGTTATAAAGGATGAACAAATTAATTGCCACTTTCTCCGCTTAATTAATATAATCTTTACACTTTTAATTGTTTTTTGGTAAACATTTTTGCTTTATCAGTCTGTCTGTAATGCTGTTAATATTCAAATTTTTGTTCTTCAACTTAAATGAATTTTTTTATAGATTGGATAGATAATGAAGAAATAGGACTATTTGTCAGTTTCCGAAACTTGCAGTATACTTAAAGGTCTTTCTAACGGTAGGAAAAGGTAGAAAATTCCTAATTTTTTTAGCATTTACAACAGCTATTATAAACGGTTATTTAAGAAAGAAATTTAAAATTTTGGTGGTGAACTATGAGGGAGAAAATATTTACATTGCCAAAAGTGTTTTATCCTTTGGTCACAGGGGTTGGTAACTGCAACTTTTTAAACATATTAATGAAAAATTATATTTCTGTTTTATAGGTATTAACGAAATATTACTATTTGCATTTACACAATCATCCACTCGTTTCAGTTGTCACTGTTAGAGGGTGCTAAAGACGGAAAATAAAAACTTCGCTCCCTTTGAAATCGAGCATCTCTTATTCCTCAGAAACGATTAAATTTTTGTACTTCCCAACTAAATTCATGATTATTGTACCCTTAAGATACGTACTTGTAACACCTAATAGTTGAAAACATATTAAGCTCCAGTTAAAAACGCGTCAATTGATTATTAAAACCTTTACATTAAAATAATAATGGCGAAATAAATTCTATTCTAATGTCCTCTAGAAATACGAATATACTTGCGTGGGTAGGACCCAATAAAGAACCGAAATTAGAATCTTATTAAATTTTGTTATATAAGGAAAATAAATAATACGAAAGGCGAAAATAAATTTCTATAGAAATAATTTTTACAGTGGTAATTTGTGCTAGTAAATAGTCTATAGTAAACAAATGGGTGAAACTATATACTGATTACACCCTGTGCATCACTCCTCTATTGAGAGATTATGTAATATTCTTTAACTGTAAACTAACTGATTAAAATAACTGTTGCGTCATAAGCATAAATTTATGCATTTGATTGATATTCATAATTTAAGAACATAATGCTTTGTTGGTTGTTTTACCTCTGAGCGCAACTTTGTTTAACACAATGGGTTAAATAGCCGGGTCACAAAGACCTTGAGGACTCAGAGAAGGTTAGGAAAGGGACCCAATGGACAGTATTTAGAAGACAAATGGTAGCCTCTTGTGAAGGCCATTCAGCGTGTTCTTTAAGGTGCACAGGGTATGGGTTTTCTACACACAGTGTACCACGGCTTAACCTGTAGATAAGCTGCTAACACCTGATAAAAATTAAACGATGCAACCTCAACTTGAATCAGTAATTTGACATAAAGAGAACAATGCTTACGATAGAATAAGTGAGGATGCCAAAAAAGTATTTTAATTAAAATCAGAATATTCCTTTTCGAAATCAGAATATTCCTTTTCGAAGAAATGTGGCTTTTTTGCATCAAATGAAAGAGCAAGAACAAGAATAATGCATTTTCCCTTGGCTACCAATCAAAGGGACCTGGGTTCCATCCCCGGGTTAAGGCATGGATATTTATGTTATCTTTCCGCTGAGATCTCGCCATTTTCACAAATCTTCTTTTTGGCATATTAAATAATAGTCTCCTGTCAGACCTCTGTGGCAAGCAGCTACTTGAATGGGTATTTACTCATATTTTTTTCCATATTCCCATTTCATGCGTAAACAAATAAGCTTACAAAACATCCAAGTTCGAAAAGCAAAAGAAAAACGAAAACACAATATGGGTTCTAAGAACAGCTCTGTGAGAAGTGATTAATCTGTTCTTAGAAAAATTGACTCATATTAAGATAGTTGACTCTTATCCTAATTCTCATGATTTAGGCTACTCGCAGAGTTAATAATTTGGAGGAATCAGCTGCAGTGTAGCAATGTGGAGGAATCAGTTCCACTGTAATAATGTGAAAAAATCATCTCCAGTTTAATAATCTGAAGGAATAGGCTGGAGTGTAGCAATGTGGTGGAATCGGTTGCAGTATAATAATTGGAGCAATCGGCTCTAATACAATAACACGAAGGAATCGGATCCAGAGAAATAAGCGGTGGGACCGGTTTCAGTGAAACACCGTTCTGGAATCAGCTCCAGTATAATAACGTGGAGGAATCGGCTCCATTTAATAATGTGCAGTAATCGACTGGAGTGTAGCATTGTGTAGGAATAGGCTCCAATGTTGCAACGTGGAGGAATCGTCTCCAATGTAATAATGTGAAGGAATAGGATCCAATGTTGCAACGTGGAGGAATCGTCTCCAATGTAATAATGTGAAGGAATCGGCTCGATTGTAATGATATATCGTAATCTGTTAACGTGCAGCAATGTGTAAGAACCGTCTCCAGTGTAGTAATGTGGAGAAATCGATTCCACTGGAGCAATATGGAGAAATCGGCTCCAAAGTAACAATGTAAAGGAATCGGCTGCAGTGTAGCAATGTGGTGGATCGGTTGCAGTGTAACATTTTAAGCAATTTGTAGCAATTGCCTCAAATGTAATAGTATGCAGGAATCGGATCCAGTATAGTAACGTGAAGGAATCGGATCCAGAGCAATAAGAAGCGTAACCAGCTCCAGTGAAATAATGCGGAGTAATCAGTTTCAATGTAATATTGCTATGTCGCTTGCTAAACATGGATAAATATTTAACATTTTCACATGGATGCAGGCTTGGGGACGACGCGAAAACGATTCATGCCGATTTATTACAAATATATGGATGGATGCGTAAATTCAGAGCATGACGACACAAGGTTCAAAACCTACCTCTTTCAGAAGTGAAGGAGAGAAAGTTCGTGAACTCATTAAGAAAATCCCCACTCTCTGTTCATTGACAAGTTTAGATGTCAGTTTATCGATTGGCAGTGTTCAAAGTATTTTTCATCATCACTCAAAGTTACGAAAGATCTGCTAAAATTAGGTACCACACAAACTGACAGAATAGAAGAACAGGGCGAGAATCAACTCGTGCAAGGAGATATAATAATAATACTTTATTTCATGCAGGTGGTTACAGTAAAGCCAAGGTACAGGTAATTTTGGATATTAATTTAAACCTAGTGACTCCAAAGAGTTAACAGACATTCTCACAGGTGATAAAAAGTGTTGTTTTTACTCTACAACTCCCAGAAAGATAGACAACTATGTTTGGGTTTACGAAGGATGAATCGACTCCCCAAATCCTCCAACAAGACTTTCGCTCAAGGAAGAGGATGTTCACAATTTCAGCTAGAAAAAAACTGACTATCAATAGACAATACTATACCGAGTTGGGTTGTTTCACCTCTGAGCGGCAATTTTTTGCACACCTTGGGCTAAATGGCCAGGTCACATGGACCCCGAAGGCTCAGAGAAGGTTGGGGGAGGGGACCCACTGGAACAGCTGTCGGGAGACAGATAGTAGCCTCCCGTCAATGCCATCCAGCGTGTTCTTTAACATGCACAGGGTATGGCTCTGCACAGGGTATGGCTCGCACACGGAGCCACGGCTTAACGTCCCATCCGACGGACGAAGGCATTTGAAGTCCCTTGGTGTTCCCTACTGACCGAGGTCTAGACGGAAGGTTTTGCGGAGAGAAATCTTAAAGCTGACCCAGCTGGGACTCGAACCAAAGCCACCAACATACAACGGGTCTCGACTAACAGAAGACTTATTTTTCAAATATTATTTACCTAATTATATCTACCTCCCTAAATATCGAATTCATAGTTGTTTATTTTTAAAAAACTTTAAATTAATTTTATATTATTCTAAAATGTTTTATTAAAATCGTTATGAAAAAATTATTTTAATTTAACGGGTTTTAAAATAAATAGTTTAAATAAAAATTTAAAAAAATTACAACACTAGAAATTTTATGCATAATTAATATCTCTCCCTTCGTCCCCCCTTCTGTTTAAGTCTATCCAGAAATGTCTTATCAAGGTGACCTTCCTTCAATCTGAAAACTGCAGATTACGAGCCTGGCGCGTTCCCGACAGATCCGGGGTGGGGGTGGCACAGTCGGTAGCGCGCCAGACTCGTAATCTGTTGTTCCCAGGTTCGAGTCCCAGCTGGGTCAGCGTTGAGATTTATCTCCACGAAATTCCCCGCCCTGCCACGGTCAATAGGGGACACCGATGGGCTTGGAAAGGCCGCCGTCCGTCGGATGGGACGTTAAGCCGTGGCCCCGTGTGCGGGAGAGCCATACCCTGTGCACGTTAAAGAACACGCTGGATGGCCTTGATGGCAGACTACCATCTGTCTCCCAACAAATGTTCCAGTGGGTCCCCTCCCCCAACCTTCTCTGAGCCTTCGGGGTCCATGTGACCTGGCCATTTAGCCCGTGGTGTGCAAAAAAGTGCCGCTCAGAGGTAAAACAACCAAACCCAACCAGAAAAATCCTTCGCCCCCCCCCCCATCCGACCAAATGAGGGATAACCATTAGAGAAAATGCCAATGATTCACCTGGTGCCACATGTGATTCTAGTCATACATAACTTGCTACGATCTATAGAAGGCTAACAATTACGATACAGATTTAACGCTTGTCTGAAATTTTGCTGTAAGAAACCTTTCATTAATGCACTCATATCCTAGAAGAGCATCACTAGTGTGTCTGCTGAGAAGCAGACCAACGCCTTGGTGATGCTTATTGTCGTTCCTCCCTGAAAAGAGAAATTTAAGATTATTTTTAAGAATCTGACCTTTATCTGTCCATCTGGTCTCTTGCAAACGAATTTCGGTGGTATAACGCTATGCTGGCGAAAAAAAGACGAAAGTTTCGGAAACATTAGATACTAAGTCGTTTTATCCACTATGCAATCGGTTTCGAACCCATAAAATAAAAAGTAACGGGTCGAAACCTTTTCCGATACATTCAACGTGTAATTCTTCCCGAATGTAATCGGAAAACACTAGTTTTAGATCTGTTGCTCGATTAGAACATGAGTTATGAAATTGCAACTTTTATCGGGTTGTTGGGTTGTTTTACCTCTGAGCGGCACTTTTTTGCACACCATGGGCTAAATGGCCAGGTCACATGGACCCCGAAGGCTCAGAGAAGGTTGGGGGAGGGGACCCACTGGAACAGCTGTTGGGAGACAGATGGTAGCCTCCCGTCAAGGCCATCCAGCGTGTTCTTTAACGTGCACAGGGTATGGCTCTCCCGCACACGGGGCCACGGCTTAACGTCCCATCCGACGTACGGCGGCCTTTCCAAGCCCATCGGTGTCCCCTACTGACCGTGGGCAGGGCGGGGAATTTTGCAGAGATAACTTTTATCGGGTTCGACCCAGTTAAACGGCTACGTAACGGGTTCGATACCTTGCGTGATTGAGTTAACGGACCAAATCCCGGTAGTATAACGTTATGTTGGCGAAAAAGAAATGAACGCTTCGTAAACATTAGATATTAAATCATTTTATCCAGTATGTAATCAGTTTATAACAGATTTATCCATATGTAATCAGTTTATAACAGAAGTAACGGGTCGAGACCTCTTCCGATACATTCAACAAGTAATTCTTCCAGAATATAATCGGAAAACATTTGTCTGAGATCTCTGGCTCTATTAGAGCACGAGATCTCTTTACTGAAAAACAAATTTAGAGTTATTTTTAATTTTTTCACCTTAACCTGTCCATCTGGTCTCTTGCAAGTCTAGAATATATATATATAGAATATATTGCAAGTCTAGAATATATATATATAGTTTATAACGCTGGAATTCCTGCGTGAGGACATCAAGAGAATAAACTCAACATAGCGTCCTCACGTTTAATGTAGCTGCAGAGAGAAAATAACTAGTAGGATTTTTTTAAGAAACTAGGTTAATTGAGAAACTCAGGGCCAACAATATCAAACAGCCCCGTGATAGCAGGCATGGGGCAAAGACCTGTTCCTCCACTGCTACAGGTCGAAGTGATCCATGTTGGTAGGAACTTCAAGCACCACCGTTTTTAAGTGGACCTTTTCAAGAGCCGTAAGACCTGCCTCTGACACATGACTCCAATTTAGGATTAGCGATACCCAACTAGCTAAGTGAGGGTTAAGGTAGCTGCGATGGCCTATGATCAGGATTATCCACTAGCTGATATAAGGTATCCCGTGCCTCTGTTCACTTAGGGCTGGCAACCCACAAGCAAACAGAAAACACAGCGGCAAATTCTCTCTCAACAGATGTCCACCTCTGCAGCAAGTCCAGAAGCCATAATCAATCTCAAAGCCGTAAATCAGTCCAGTGTCATAGGCGTAAATGGTCATCACGAAGACCCTGTGAAGTTGACCAATCCTCAACAGGGCAGGAAAAAAGAAAAAAAATGTGGCCGTAAATGACGAGATCAGTAGGGTACACCGGTCTGACAGCCCTCCACTTCTGTTTCCTCCGAAAAAAGAACATTTCTTTCCGAAAAAACTTTTTGAAAGGTACTAATTGCATGCTCCAAAGGAAGGCAGGGTAAGACATTATGTGTCAGACCCGGACGGTTCTATGCATCATCACTGGGGATTGGTGCACAACTATCCTTCCAGTTTATGCATAGGCAACATTTAGAGACCAGATGCATTAGAGGAGAAAATTTGCAATGTAGGCCAATTTGTGATCCGAACCTATAGGAACATCAGAATTACATAGAGAGGATAGTATCAATAGGTGTAGTGTTGATAATCCAACATTCGGTACTGAAAGTGTGGAAATATCTTTGATGAAAATTCTTTTTTCTCAAAACTTGAATGTATCATTAAGATACATCCGTAATATACATATAGTCTCAGAGTTTTCGACGAGGCCGTTAAGTGATTGAACGAAAAGGAAACAATTCTATTAAATTAATATATATATTTTGTGGTAGTTTAACTCTGAAAATACCAATTAATGAATAATTCAGAAACGGAACAGGTATACAGGTAACTCTCATTTAATGCGGGAGAGGAGTTCCGGTTAGAGTTATTTTCAATTTTCTCACCTTTTTACTTCATATTTTGATTTTTATACTCTAATTTAAGTTTTATTAGAGTTTTTACTGTTATTTATTATTGTTCCTGTTTAAAATTGACCTTATGTTTATCTTTTTACCTGTTTTTCATATTCCTACAGTCTCAGCCAATACCAAAATTCCCCCCTTCTGATTGGCTGAGACATTTTCTGTCTGAATCCTGACCAAATTGAATGCTTTCTTCGATTAGGCCTATGTATCACTATTAACTCTTCTTTTAGGCTCTCTTCCTCTCTCTCTCTCCAATTTTATGTACGGTGCCATTTTATTTTATTCTCTTTTCAAAATTATATCATCCGCCCTTTTCTTTTCTATCTTTTTGGTTTTTTTTAACTCAATGTTTGATATAGTTATCCAGAGACATGGCTCGTATGAACAGGCCCCCTTATGTGGGGTGGCCTTACAGCAGAGCCATTTTATTCATCATATTTGACCTGACCTGATCGTATAATCATATTTGATGTACTGGGTAATGATTTTACTCCTAACCATTTGCATCATAAAGATATGCCTATTTGGCATGAGTAAGAACAAAATATATAAGAAAACCACCCTTAGGTAGGCCCCTGAGGGCAAACATAAGAAAAGCTAAAAATAGTAAAATTGTATAAGAAACCTAAAACGGGTAGGTCTCCTCAGAGAACGCTATCGCTTTAGGCCTTTTGTACTTGTTCAAAACAGTATGATCGTAAAGAATCAGAGAAGAAATAATCTCATTGGGATGCAATTTTGTTCCCTAGAGCATATCGATGTATATCGGTGTCTGCACTTTTTTCTAAAGTCCTTTTTTATGGTTAAAACGAGAAGAGCCTGCTGCCATCTGTTGACAGTTTACACAACTAAGAAACTCGATTTGATATTTATTGAAAATAATATCATATCGAATCTATAAAATGTATATCTATAATTCTATGAAACGTAATTGTATAGAACACGTTATCGTGCAGTGACACAAATCTCAATTTATTTTAATATATCAAATATTATAGAGTGTTTAAAATATTAAAACTTTCTTGTTGAGCACAGGTACTTCCTGTTTTACAAAATAGGAGGAATAGAAAAAATTAAAATGGTGTATCATAAAAGGAAATATTTTCGAAATGAGCAATTCTCAGTCAAAGTGTACGCAAAATTAGTCACGTGGTGTGAACCTTGCTCGGCAGTGAAAAATTAACCCAGGAAACTCACCCCACTCCTTGGCTAGGTGACTTCACTGCAATGCACGAATTTGCCATTTTTAGATGGCGCTGCAATCGAAAGTTTACATTACGTCTATGGAAGCTGGCTTCTTCTCCCTTAAACACTCCTTGCTAGGAACAAAACTTCCTATAACAGAAAGCCAAGGGACAAAATTTATTACGTCAGCCTTAGTCATCATCATCATCATCAGTGAAAACTAAATGTTTCCTCTTGATATGTTCGAGTCTTTTGACCCTCTCCTCCAGATGGCAAGTTTGGATAATGCCAAGACTCTGATGATATTTATGTTACAAAATCTTGATAAAAAATTATTAAATTCTATGGAGAAGATTCGCATCATTTAAAAATTTGATTGTTTCATTGTGGCAAACTTTGCGCTTAGTCAGATCCTCTTGTCCAAGTAAACTGTGAAGATTTACTTAAAAGATGTTCTCTGTTTTTAATCTTGCTATTCAGTTGTTTCTCTGGATCGAGTAAGCAGGACAGTTCAGCAAAACACGAATCATAGTTTTCTTTAAGTTTCACGTCTGGCAATTGGGGGAAATAATTTTTCCCCTCTTGAAAAATGAGTCATTCAAGAGTGATGCACCTGTTCTGAGTCTGGTGATGCACACATAATTTCTTATTCAAAGGTGCAGATCATTTAGTGGAAGGATCTTGTTCTCTGCTCATTGTCGATGATTGATCTTTCTTTCAGAAATGATTTGGAAGTGAGGTATAAAGTTCTCCTTTAGGTTTTTCTAATTTAATTCAGAAACATATAAATTACCAATTTGCAACTGGAGGTAGTTTTCAATGTTAAGGGCCGACTTTGCTAAAAAATCAGCAATTTCGCTTCCCTGGACACCTACATGTCCAAGGATCCATTGCAAAATAATCGATGATCCTTTTTCAATTATTTGATCAATGGTCACAAAAATGTTTGGAAAAGCCCATTATTCTTGGATTGATATGGATCTTCCCGGAGAAAAAACAAAGATGAGCTACTATCTGTATATACAACAAAATTAAATTTTAGTTGTTTAAATCACCACTTTAGATTCATTTCAATTGCTATCAACTCAGTAGTCATAACATCTGAGGCATCTTGCAGCCTGATAGCTTCAAAGTGAGACATTTCTGAGACCCAGAAAGCCGGTCCAGCTTTTTGTGTTAACTTGTTTAAAGATCCTTCAGACAAAATCTTGATACGATTTTTATATTTTTGTTCTATGAGCTCCTGAGCAATAATCTTTTGAACTGAGTTTTCAAGTTCGTCTTTAGATGTGTGACTTGGAATGGAAACAAAGCAATCAAATTGTTGAAAGGTCCAAGGAGGTTTTTCAGAAAGTTTGTCTACCTCATAACTTTGTGCTGAAATCAAATAAAAGAGGGGATGTCGGCGGATGGAAGAAGTTACATCACTGATCTCCTTTCCTGATCCAAAAAGGATCTTATCAGTCACTGGGTGATATTCTTGTTTGAAGAGCAATCTTGAGAAGTGTTAAAACAGCACATAAGGTCTTCTGATGGAAAGAGGTATTAGCCTCAGTATTCAGAGAAATAGATGGACAAAGACTTAACTGGCCCAAGCAGATTCTTAGAGCTTGGTGTTGAATGGTTTCTAGCTCTTTAACAAGGGAAAGGCTAGCACTATCTAGTAGATCTTAAAATTCATCTGTAAAGATATATCATCTGACGAGGCGATTCTCCATTCTTGCTGGCCCCAATGCATCTTAACATGTTAATAATAGGTTAAGAAGTGGAGATCAATTGACGAAATAGGAGTTCCATTTGTGGACAGAGTCTAGTAGGATTCCTTAATAACAGTGTTCTCTCACAATTTGCATGCAACGTTCCTAGTACTTAATATAAATATCTGGAAATCATCGATGGCCACATAAGGGCATTACTACAGTCTTCGGATATTTCCAGTCCTCATCAGTCAAAATATTTAACAGTCTCGTTAAGAGCCGAATGTAGCACCGATTGCATTCTGGATATACTTCTGCCAGTGTACCAAATCACAATGTCGTCTGCATAGACATTGTGATTTGTCTATAAGATCCAAAGAATGTCAGAGTCTGACATTCTTTGGATCTTATAGACCTTATAGATATTTTACCAAATAGATCTTATAGATATTTACCAGATAGATCTTATAGATATTTTACCAAAGAATGTCAGAGTCTGACATTCTTTGGTAAAATATCAGGAAAATCGTGTAAAAACAGATTGCAGAATATTGGAATAAGCACTCGTCCTTGTGGAAGACCGTTCTCTAAAGCACTGATTCTGAACCTTTTATTCTTCACGTACCCCCTGGAAATGTGTATGTAACTGGCATACCCCTAGTATATATACACAAAACTATAGTTATATATAACAATGGGAATAAAATAAAACATATATATATAACATATATCTTGCGACTTTTGAGCTCTCACGGCGTACCCCAAAAAATTTTACCATATACCCCCAAGGGGTATGCGTACTCCACGTTGAGAACCCCTACTCTAAAGTATTAGAAGCAGAGTTGCATTCTTTAATTTCACAATAATTTTTCTGTTAGTTAGCAAATGATTCAAGTAGGCGAACATGTTTCCTCTAATTTTCAAATTTAGAAATTTTATATAGTAGTCCTCTGATCCACACTGAGTCATAGGCTTTTTGCAAGTCGCGAAATATTGCTACGGTAGCAGTGTTTCTAATGTTCAGTCCTGCTTTTATGTTCGAGACTAAATCAATGGCGTTGTCTATAGATCTCCGACCTCTCCTGAATCCAGAAACTGCAAAATGAAGATAATTATTTGATTCTATAATCTAATTTAGTTTCCTCTTCACCATGTTCTCCAGCAGTTTTTCTAAACAGGAGCTCAAAGCAATAGGTTTGAAAGAAGATAGATGTTTCTCTTGCATATTTGGTTTCAGAATAGGGAAAATGTATGTAGTTTTCCAGTCTTGTGGTAATGTTCTTTTAACCCATAGTTCATTAAAAGATATTCGCAAAAGTTTAATTTGCGAATCAGTAAGTTTTTTTAACATCTTATATGTTATTACATCCGGTCATGGCGAAGTAGAGGTTTTACATTTTTTCAATGCAAGAGTAATTTCATTCATACTGAAAGTCATGTCAATATATTCAGCAGCATTTGGATTCAATTTTTCATGCTTCTGAAGTTCCCCTTCTACTACAATTTGATTTTGATTAAACTCTGGAGAAAAGAAGTGAATTCCCTGTGAAGCAAAAAACTTTGCAAAATTATTCGCAACAATCTTCAAATTTTTGCTATCTCTTAGTATCATGATGTTCCAAGGAGAAGAGGGTGAGACTTGTTTTGCAATCGACCTTATCATTTTCCATATCTTTGTAGTGGGACTAAAGAAATTAATATTTCCACAAAACTTGTCCCATTCCTTTTTTTGACTTCTTTTATTCGTTTTTTCGTTAAGCATTTATATTTTTGTAATATATCCTATGGTCAAGTCTTCTGGTTTTTCTTGCTCTCCTTTCTGCTGGTCTCCTGCGAGATATAAGTTTATTAATTTCTTCTATGTTATATTTTAAGTTTTAAGGGTTTTCAATTTCAGTGAAACTATCGAGCTCAGCTTTCTAATTTTATTGGTTATAGCAGAAACATTTGGAGAGTATTCAATGCAGCTAATTTTCTGATTAAGAACTTCTGTGAAATTATCATAGTTTGTTATTTTAATAGAACTATACTCTTGCTTTTAACAAATCCTTCTATTATAATAGGAAAGGGGTCACTGGTGAAGGTATCATTTAAGGTTGTGCAAGATAGTTTAGTGCCCAAATTTGAATCCGCCAAAGTTAAATCAATTAATGATTCTTGATTCCCATTGCAAAAATGTTGGTTTCATATCATTGAGGAGAATTAAATTGAAGTCTTAAATTATTTTTTCTAAAGTTCTGCCTCTATTATTTGTGACGTCAGCTCCGCACAAAGGGTTTTGAGCATTGAATCTCCCGTTATTTCAACCGGTGGAGGGCAAGCAGAGATAATCTCAGCGAAGATTTCAGCAGGAACGTTTTCCCCAGTACATAAAATGAAATTAAAGAGAAAGATATATTGCCAATTTTCAATATAACTGCTACAGCTTCTGGCAGTGTATGATTTATGGGGAGATTAATTTTACTCTGGATAATGTCTTTATTAACCAAAATTGCTACACCTCCAAATTCCTCCAAATCAAAGAATTTTTTTTATTTAATAAGTTACATACCCTGACAATTTTAAAATTTTTGTATAAATTTCTTGTAACGATATTCTATCTATATTTAAATTTCCAATAATTTCTTAAAAGAGAAACTTTGTTATTAAAATACGACAATTCCACTGAAGAATTTAGCGTTTATTATTGGTATTCGCCATGTTACATTTTTTCTTTGATTTCTATGAAGTTTTCCATATCTTGTTTCGACACCTCTATTTTTGAGGTAATTAAATTAATGCATTTTACAACTAAATCAGTTAAAATTTTTATTAATGTTTCAGATTTCATTGCACATAAGCTGTGGTTTCGCTTTTAATTTTCTTCATAGCTGCTCGAAAGATTGGGGAAGTCGGAGAATTCTTCCTAGGTTCTCTCTGGAATAGGTTGTAGAATCCGAACTGATGAATAATCTCCAATATTTTCTAAATAGGATGGAAAACTATAATAAATATGAACAGTAACTAAAAGTTAATTGGTTGTATCATTATAAATACAAAAAGCAATTCTTCTATTAAAGACAGAAAATACGTTAAAAATAAACTAAAGAGGCATAATGTTTATTTTCAATTATTAAAATATGATTATGAGATTAAAAATATTTTAAAATTTTAATGATTTTTTCAATGGCAAGAAACATTTGAAATTTAAATAATCTGAGCCTGAGCCGGAAGTCGTCTGTGTTATTTTGAGCCCGAACTCATCTCTAATAGGAAGGAAGAATCGAAAGGCACTTTTTATAACGTGGCAATCGTTACTCTCGTCCCTCGAATTTTGTGAATATTGGGACAAAATGGTTTTCACATTTTTTTTTTCTATTCACAGGCTTTAATGGGGCAAGTTAAATTTAGCAGTTTTTTAAAGTGCACGACACTTCTGCGTAACAAGCTTTCATTTGATATGTAGGTGGTTGCTACTATTCAACAGGTTGGGGTGATATAATACCTCAGAAGAATCTTTTTAAAAAATATATCGATAATGTCACAAACCATCAAATGGGGAGAAACAAATCATACCAATATAATTGAAACACGAGGGCAATTCTGAAGTACCACCCAATTTATAAATAAATTTAATTCAAATTATTATCTATCGTTTAATGAAAGGATATTAAGAATTTTTATTCCGGAATATATTACAGATATATCTTAACGATATATCTAAAGTGAAAGAAAAACAGATTTTATTCTAAATGTGTCAATTATGCTTTCCTACATTCCCTAGTGAATGTACGATTGTATATCAATATAGTTTCATATAATATGGCTTTCATTTCTTCTATCAGCTTTCAGTAATTTACCCATGAAAGTTTCATTCTATATCGTAGTATGTCGAAAGCACATATTTTTGCTCACTAATTGGGAATTTTGGTGAAATAGCAATTGTTTGATTTAGATTCTGTACTGATCTAAGGGACCTGGGTTAGAGCCCCAGGTAAGGCACGGATATATGTGTCGTTTATCTGCTGAGGTCCTGCCATCCTCTCAGACCTTCTACTGTGGCATATAAACTGACAGGCTCCTGTCAGACCTCTGTGGCAAGCAGCTGCTTGAGGGGGTATTTGTTTATTTTATTTTGCAAAGCAAATAAGATTACATCCGAAATAGGTTAAAAATATTTCGAAATGATCTCCCAATCTAGTGATCATTTTAAACGCAACACAAAGACTATATTTATCTATTTTAATATCGTATAAAAAGTGATTCTAAATAGAGGTATTCGACGTTTTCTGTTAGTATGTAGAGTGAAACTTTCATCAACCAGTCCAAAATTAGAAACACAAATAGATTAAGAGAAGAAAACATGGTAATAAGAGATAGAAAAACAAATAGAATTACAAGCATACAAATAGAATTACCAAAGGCCACCTGGAGAGCCATTGAGCGAAGGGGAGAAAGAAGGAAATTAAATACGCATAAAAATTCAAGCAGTTTAATTTGGCTAATATTGCATTGAATTCCATTTATTTTTAAACTACATAATATGAAATGATCTATTCATTTCAGCAAAATTATATTTAATTTTTTATTATTTTAAAATTCTTTAGCATATATTTAAATATTAATAGCCGCCAGTTGAATTTTAAAACAAAATTAATTTTATTTGGAACAGCTATATATATATTTAAAATTCAATTCTTCTGTTACTGTACTGACCAGCCCTGGTATAAGAGGCTTTGGTTTAGAGCGGGGTTTGCATTCCTAGAAATCGGAGCTGTAGCTAAATCAGAGCTATATGGAGCAAATTCGCAATGGAGATGCATTCCTGGAAATGGAAGCTGTAAATAAATCAGCGCTATATGGAGCAAATTCTCCATGGAGATGTGTTCCTGGAAATGGGAGCGTAACTAAATCAGCGTTACATGGAGCAAATTTTCCATGGAGACGCGTCCCCAAAGTCGAATTTCATCACCTACGATCATCATTTTAGGGTTTTATTGTGTTACTTGAATAATAATACAGTGAATAAACATTATTTTATAAATAATATTTTGAATTGTTCAATGAATAATAATGAAAGAAAAAAATTACTTACATAAATTAAAGCGTATTCTACAGTACTTGTCAGTGCGCAACCGCGAAGATCGCGATCTAGGTAGTTTTGGTGGACAAGATGAGAGTTACTGGCGTGAAGATGATTCAGGTTCTGGTACATCATACGAATCTGAGCCAGGTTATGAAACAATCTTCTTTAAGAAGGGATGAAGGGTTTATTGCCTTGCCTGAAGCTTCTTCTCTTGGGACATTTCTTTGTATCAGGATATATCATCGACAACAGTTCTCTTCACTGAAGTTCTGGAGTCAAACTCTAGGTCAGATTCAATGAAGAGATCCAGAGCCATGGGCCAAAGCTGTTCCACCAGAACACGAAGTATTGGTAAAATTGGGTTGGATTATTTTTTCCTCTGAGCGGCGTTTTTTTTTTTGCACACAATGGGCTTAATGACCAGGTCACAATGTCCCAAAAGGGTTAGAGAAGGTTGGTGTCATGTCCACCTAATTTATTTATTTATATTTATTGTTGTATTTTATTGTATTTTTGTTATTGTAGATATTTTTATGTATTGAGTGTGTTCTTGGGTGGATGTCACTCATATATGTTGTTTTCGGATTTGAACTGGCTGCTTGTACACGTCTATGTCAGAAAAGACCTTTTATGGCGTTTTACAACCAGCCTGGGGCCCGAGTGTCAGCATGGCAGAGGAGTCGCGCAATTAAGGAAGTCAATCTGAGAGTTGCTGTCAAACTGGAAGGACGTATGATGCACATCAAGGGGATGCCGCTCTCTCTCAAAAAGGAAACCCTTAAGGTGTGGGTTCGATTCTAAGTAAGAATCAAGATTCTTGGTGAATCTGATACAGTTCTGTGGATTCTGTGTGAACCACATTGTAGGCAAAGGTTAATTATCATTTTGGACTTTTTAGTTATCCTTTCGGTAAAGCGAGAATCTACAAGTGCGCGGTTCTCCACTCATTGTATAATTATTTGAGCAGCAAAGTAGCAAAGGCCTAAGGAGCTGAGAGCATCCTCAGCACATAATGGTATGTAGTATGAATAAACTGTGTCGTCCCTATACAACTCTCGTGTGTGAATTGTTGGACATATTTTTATTTCTGGTTTAAATTTTTGTTGTTCTTCAAAAGCAGAGTTGAATTCTAAAATCCAAGTTCATCGTTAGTGAGTGGCTCACTGTGGAGTTTAATAACTTCGTCCATCTTTCAAAGTTACGCCTTTGTATCCTGCTCCAATTTGATATTTCGCTGGTTTTAATTAAAAATGCAACATAAATTCTTTTAAATAAAGTATTTGATGGATAAATCCAAGCATGATTTACGTGAATTATGCAGTAGTGATTTAGAGAAATAAATTGCACAGTGTGGTTGGAACCCCGTAGCCCATGGCTACTTGATGATGATCGTGTTGTTGTTGATGGTGATTAATAAACTATAAACATTGCAGTACTCCAGTAAGTACGCGATAAAATTCCATTTAGGAATATCCGAGGTAATTTTAAGTAAAAGGAACCAAGAAATGAAAGGAAAGAGGAAAAGTGTGTGAAGTGTCATAAAACGAATGGTGAAAAAGAACGATAAATGTAATCTATGTGCCACGGCTAATGCAACTTATACTCTTATTGGTTCTGGCAATAGTATGATGTATACATCATGAGAGATATCCATTTTACCGTTTTCTCTATACCTTAGGGCAGTGCTGTCCAACTTCTCTAAGACCGCGTGTCATTTTTCGTTTCCCCAATATTTCGCGGGCCAAAAAAATGAATAGGACAGGATAGGTAACTGAAAAATCAATTCATGTCACCTCAAAAATTATTTTATTTATACGAAAAATAATAAGTAATAACAAACGAATATAAATTTTCTAAACTTATCAAATATTGAATAAATTTAATGGGAACATTGTGTCCGTAGTTGTTGGGCAATAAGAATAGAATGAGTAAGTTAAAATAATGCAATAATAATTGTAAATAGAATGAGAAATTTGAAGATTGCATAACAAGTAAAGTAACATAAGTAGATAAAAAATTAAAAGGTGGATTATAGATATTTATTTAAAATTTCAAGTAAAGATTTGGTGTTGTTTGCAGCCCACAAAAATACTTGTGCGGGCCATATGCACCCCGTGGAAAACTAGTTGGGGAGCTCTGCCTCAGGGTTCTTGAAACTGGTCATTTAGCCCATTATATGCAGGGAAATATCTCTCAGAAGGTTAATTACGGAACCCACTTGGAATATAAAATTTCTATTACAAATAAATCGTTTAGAACATTCTGTAAAGTAAATAATAGTTTGCATTTAGATATACGAAAATGTGAATCTTAATATTTCATCAATATTTATGTAGTCGAAAAATAATTTTTCATTTAATTCTAAAAACTGAAAGATTGAGTATCTAGAGATGGAGGGATATACAAGTTGAGAGCCAGAAAAAATGTGAAAATATTAGTCAAAATTGCAAAATAAACAAATTTCCTGTTAACATTTAAGAAATACTTTTGCTAAAAAATGACTTTCACCGATGAGTGATACTCGAAGTCACGACTCCCACAAGCCAGCAGCTTTCCACCCTGGTCCCATTTGTAATACACTGAGAGGCCAAAAGTCATGGGATACGTGCCTAATAACGGGTTGGTCCTCCTCGAGCCCTCAGCAGTGCAACCACACATCGAGGCATGGTGTCAAGGAGTTGCCGGTACCGTTCTGCAGGGATCACAGCCCACACATTCTGCAGTGTGGACCATAACTGTGTTACATTGGATGTTGCTGGATTCATGGATCGTAAGATTGTTTCCATTATGTCTCACAGATGATCCAAGGGGTTCTTATCGGGGGAATTTGGGGGGCCAATTCATGGTGGTAAATTCCGTGGAGTATTCCTCAATCCACCTCCTAGCAACCAAAGACTGGTGACACATTGCATTTTCTTGCTGGAATACCCCTTCACTATCAGGGTGCTCGAGAGTCATGGTGCAATTGATTAGTGAGAATATCCACTTATCTCATAACTGTCAGCGATTGTTCCAAATGGACGAGAGAGCCCAATGTAGATCACGTGAACACGCCCTCCACCATCACAGAGCTGACTCCAGCCTGAACAGTACCTTACAGACAGGAAGGGTCCATGGCTTCACGGGGCCTAGGCTGCACTCTAACGCCCCCGTCAGCACATAACAACTGAAACATTGATTCATCAAACCATGCTACCCGACGCCACTGTTCTACTGTCCAATTTCGATATCTTCGGGCCCATTCCAGTTAATGAGTTGTGTGACGACGTGTGAGCAATGGGACATGAGTGAGTCTTCGGCTACTAAATCCAATGGAGTGCAGGTGGCGATGGATACTTCTTTCAGAAACGTTTTCTGCTCGGCTCGCTTTCAAATTGGCGGTGATTTCATGCACTGCAGTCCTTTGTTGGTCGTTATTTTTCCTGTAGGGATGAATAGTGTAAGGACCAGCTTTCAGTGCTCGTTCTCACATCGCCCAGAGCGACCAGTGTGAAGACCAGCGTCCACTGTTCGTTCTCACATCACCCAGAGCGACCGGTGTGAGGACCAGCCTTCAGTGCTCGTTCACACATCGCCCAGAGCGACCGGTGTGAGGACCAGCTTTCGGTGCTCGTTCTCACATCGCCCAGAGCGACCGGTGTGAGGACCAGCCTACAGTGCTCGTTCTCACATCGCCCAGAACGACCGGTGTGAGGACCAGCCTTCAGTGCTCGTTCTCACATCGCCCAGAGCGACCGGTGTGAGGACCAGCGTCCACTGCTCGTTCTCACATCGCCCAGAGCGACCGGTGTGAGGACCAGCCTTCAGTGCTCGTTCTCACATCGACCAGAGCGACCGGTGTGAGGACCAGCGTCCACTGCTCGTTCTCACATCGCCCAGAGCGGCCGGTGTGAGGACCAGCGTCCACTGCTCGTTGTCACATCGCCCAGAGCGACCGGTGTGAGGACCAGCCTTCAGTGCTCGTTCTCACATCGCCCAGAGCGACCGGTGTGAGGACCAGCCTTCAGTGCTCGTTCTCACATCGCCCAGAGCGACCGGTGTGAGGACCAGCATTCAGTGCTCGTTCTCACATTGCCCAGAGCGACCGGTGTGAGGACTAGCCTTCAGTGCTCGTTCTCACATCGCCCAGAGCGGCCTGTGTGAAGACCAGCTTTCAGTGCTCTTTTTCACATCGCCCAGAGCGACCGGTGTGAGGACCAGCGTCCACTGCTCGTTCTCACATCGCCCAGAGCGACCGGTGTGATGACCAGCCTTTATTGCTCGTTCTCACATCGCCCAGAGTGACCGGTGTGCGGACCAGTCTCCAGTGCTCGTTCTCACATCGCCCAGAGCTGTCGGTGTGAGGACCAGCGAACACTGCTCGTTTTCACATCGCCGAGAGCGACCGGTGTGAGGACCAGCGTCCACTCCTCGTTCTCACATCGCCCAGAGCCACAGTGTGAGGACCAGACTTCAGTGCTCGTTCTCACATCGCCCAGAGCGACCGGTGTGAGGACCAGCGTCCACTGCTCTTTCTCACATCTCCCAGAGCGACCGGTGTGAGGACCAGCCTTCAGTGCTGGTCCTCACACCGGTCGCATGACCGTTCGTGAGGACATCCGGTGTGAGGACCAGCCTTCAGTGCTGGTTCTCACATCGCCCGGAGCGACCGGTGTAAGGACCAGCATTCAGTGCTCGTTCTCACATCGGCCAGAGCGACCAGTGTGAGGACCAGCCTTCAGTGCTCGTTCTCACATCGCCCAGAGCGACCGGTGTGAGGACCAGCGTCCACTACTCGTTCTCACATCGCCCAGAGCGAGCGGTGTGAGGACCAGCCTTCAGTGCTTGTTCTCACATCGCCCAGAGCGACCGGTGTGAGGACCAGCCTTCAGTGCTCGTTCTCACATCGCCCAGAGCGACCGGTGTGAGGACCAGCGTCCACTACTCGTTCTCACATCGCCCAGAGCGAGCGGTGTGAGGACCAGCCTTCAGTGCTTGTTCTCACATCGCCCAGAGCGACCGGTGTGAGGACCAGCGTCCACTGCTCGTTCTCACATCGCCCAGTGCGACCGGTGTGAGAACCAGCCTTCAGTGCTCGTGCTCACATCGCCCAGATCGACCGGTGTGAGGACCAGCCTTCAGTGCTCCTTCTCACATCGCCCAGAGCGACCGGTGTGAGGACCAACGTCCACTGCTCGTTCTCACATCGCCCAGAGCGGCCGGTGTGAGGACCAGCGTCCACTGCTCGTTGTCACATCGCCCAGAGCGACCAGTGTGAGGACCAGTCTTCATTGCTCGTTCTCACATCGCCCAGAGCGACCGGTGTGAGGACCAGCGAACACTGCTCGTTCTCACATCGCCCAGAGCGACCGGTGTGAGGACCAGCGTCCACTGCTCGTTCTCACATCGCCCAGAACGACCGGTGTGAGGACCAGCGAACACTGCTCGTTCTCACATCGCCCAGAGCGACCGGTGTGAGGACCAGCGAACACTGCTCGTTCTCACATCGCCCAGAGCGACCGGTGTGAGGACCAGCCTTCAGTGCTCGTTCTCACATCGCCCAGAGCGACCGGTGTGAGGACCAGCTTTCAGTGCTCGTTCTCACATCGCCCAGAGCGACCGGTGTGAGGACCAGCCTTCAGTGCTTGTTCTCACATCGCCCAGAGCGACCGGTGTGAGGACCAGGGTCCACTGCTCGTTCTCACATCGCCCACAGCGGCCGGTGTGAGGACCAGTGTCCACTGCTCGTTCTCACATCGCCCAGAGCGACCGGTATGAGGACCAGCCTTCATTGCTCGTTCTCACATCGCCCAGAGCGACCGGTGTGAGGACCAGCGAACACTGCTCGTTCTCACATCGCCCAGAGCGACCGGTGTGAGGACCAGCGTCCACTGCTCGTTCTCACATCGCCCAGAACGAACGGTGTGAGGAGCAGCGAACACTGCTCCTCTCACATCGCTCAGAGTGACCGGTGCGAGGACCAGCCTTCAGTGCTCGTTCTCACATGGCCCAGAGCGGCCGGTGTGAGGACCAGCGAACACTGCTCCTTCTCACATCGCCCAGAGCGACCGGTGTGAGGACCAGCCTTCAGTGCTCGTTCTCACATCGCCCAGAGCGACCGGTGTGAGGACCAGCTTTCAGTGCTCGTTCTCACATCGCCCAGAGCGACCGGTGTGAGGACCAGCCTTCAGTGCTTGTTCTCACATCGCCCAGAGCGACCGGTGTGAGGACCAGGGTCCACTGCTCGTTCTCACATCGCCCACAGCGGCCGGTGTGAGGACCAGTGTCCACTGCTCGTTCTCACATCGCCCAGAGCGACCGGTATGAGGACCAGCCTTCATTGCTCGTTCTCACATCGCCCAGAGCGACCGGTGTGAGGACCAGCGAACACTGCTCGTTCTCACATCGCCCAGAGCGACCGGTGTGAGGACCAGCGTCCACTGCTCGTTCTCACATCGCCCAGAACGAACGGTGTGAGGAGCAGCGAACACTGCTCCTCTCACATCGCTCAGAGTGACCGGTGCGAGGACCAGCCTTCAGTGCTCGTTCTCACATGGCCCAGAGCGGCCGGTGTGAGGACCAGCGAACACTGCTCCTTCTCACATCGCCCAGAGCGACCGGTGTGAGGACCAGCCTTCAGTGCTCGTTCTCACATCGCCCAGAGCGACCGGTGTGAGGACCAGCCCTCAGTTCTCGTTCTCACATCGCCCAGAGCGACCGGTGTGAGGACCAGACTTCAGTGCTCGTTCTCATATCGCCCAGAGCGACCGGTGTGAGGAACAGCGAACACTGCTCGTTCTCACATCGCCCAGAACGACCGGTGTGAGGACCAGCCTTCAGTGCTCGTTCTCACATCGCCCAGAGCGGCCGGTGTGAGGACCAGCGTCCACTGTTCGTTCTAACATTGACCAGAGCGACCGGTGTGAGGACCAACCTTCAGTGCTCGTTCTCACATCGCCCAGAGCGACCAGTGTGAGGATCAGCCTGCAGTGCTCGTTCTCACATCGCCCAGAGCGACCGGTGTGAGGACCAGCCTTCAGTGCTCGTTCTCACATCGCCCAGAGCGACCGGTGTGAGGACCAGCCTTCAGTGCTCGTTCTCTCATCGCCCAGAGCCACCGGTGTGAGGACCAACATTCAGTGCTCGTTCTCACATCGCCCAGAGCCACCGGTGTGAGGACCAGCGTCCAGTGCTCGTTGACACATCGCCCAGAGCGACCGGTGTGAGGACCAGCCTTCAGTGCTCGTTCTCTCATCGCCCGGAGCCACCGGTGTGAGGACCAGCCTTCAGTGCTCGTTCTCACATCGCCCAGAGCTACCGGTGCGAGGACCAGCGTCCACTGCTCGTTCTCACATTACCCAGAGCGACTGGTGTGAGGACCAGCCTTCAGTGCTTGTTCTCTCATCGCCCAGAGCCACCGGTGTGAGGACCAGCATTCAGTGCTCGTTCTCACATCGCCCAGAGCCACCGGTGTGAGGACCAGCGTCCAGTGCTCGTTCACACATCGCCCAGAGCGACCGGTGTGAGGACCAGCCTTCAGTGCTCGTTCTCACATCGCCCAGAGCGACCGGTGTGAGGACCAGCCTTCAGTGCTCGTTCTCACATCGCCCAGAGCCACCGGTGTGAGGACCAGCCTTCAGTGCTCGTTCTCACATCGCCCAGAGCTACCGGTGCGAGGACCAGCGTCCACTGCTCTTTCTCACATTGCCCAGAGCGACTGGTGTGAGGACCAGCCTTCAGTGCTCGTTCTCACAGTGCCCAGAGCGACCGGTGTGAGGACCAGCGTCCACTGCTCGTTCTCACATCGCCCAGAGCGACCGGTGTGAGGACCAGCCTTCAGTGCTCGTTCTCACATTGCCCAGAGCGACCGGTGTGAATTGCCCAAAATATGTAATATTTTGGGCAAGCAAATTGTGAATTGCAATATTATTTTTACCTAGTACCAAAGACTAGGTGTGAATAGTTCAGAGGTTGAGGAATTCTTTAGAATTTCATTTATTACTGAGTGGTTAGCACAATTGGCTAGTGATCAAATGGACCTGGGTTCGAGCCCAGGTATGGCATGGATATTTCTGTTGTTTTCTTGCTGAGGTCTTGCCATCCTCACAGACCTTTTATTTACTATGGCATATTAAACTGACAGACACCTGTCAGACCTCTGTGGCAAGCAACTGCTTAAGGGGTATTTATTATTATTTATTTATTTTTATTAATTCATGTTTTTGTTATTTTTTATATTTCATTATGCATTACTATTCAACAATTTTTTGGCATATGTTTTTATAACTTACGGTTGTTCCACATTTTATAATTTCTGAAATACTTTAGAAATTATGATATATAAATTAATATATTAATATAATTTAATTATACATTAATTATATATAAATAATTATTTCATACATAGTATATTTGCATCCCTACAAACGAGCTCGAGTGAGATATGTCTGATTGAAAGTATTGTTACGATAGCTGAACGTACTGCAGTGAGTTTATGATAAACGTGACATGAACGCTCGTGTGTGCTTCTACGAGAGATTTATGTAACAAACATATTGGAACATAGAACAGATCTGAAATATAAGAATGATAGAATTTTAATGTTGGAGATGTGGAGATCTGAAAGGAGGCATAAAAAGCCTTAGTCAGGCACGATAGTCCAAAAGAAGAAATATTTTTATGCGGTGAGTGCGCGGGAGGATGATTAGTTTTATTAGTGTAAAATCTAGTGAGTTAACACTGTTGCGATGCATCACTACTGCTGGATTAAAACTGCAAGGATCGCTTGTGTTGTACTTATGACTCAGGGCTAAATGGGAGTTGCTCCAAATAATGATTGCATCATCTTTTGTCCGCGATGTCATGACTAAATTACGTTGCATCAGACAATGATGCAGTTCCTCCATGGGTTGTATGTATGACGGCCTGATATAATAGAACGCAATATTTTGCAATCTGGAGTTTAAAATACAGCCTTGCGAAATGGTTACCTATATACTCAATGCGGACGGAGTCTTTTATACATGACCATCTCTGTCTCTCCTAAACAAGAGCCATTCGACAAATTTTATTGTCATTTTCGTGTTCCGCACCTCGAAATTAGTGAAGATTGGCTATTTTCATTTGAAAGCCTTTTTGTGTGTTGCTCAATGCTATCAGATGAGAAATTTCGCAAAGATTATAAGATGTAAAAGCAGAAGTATCCAGAGACATCATTTTTCAAGTCCATATCAGAATTAGATATAAATTTGACCTTCGACTTCGATGAAATGGTGAGATCCGAAATTTCAAAATTCTTTTGAAATAGAGGACAGAAATAATCCGGGATTTTAGCTCTTTAGTATCAGTAGAACGAAATTTCTCTTTTCACTTGAAAGGATCCCCTCTACTCCAATGATCGAAAATATTGTTTCGTAAGATCTACAACAATATGGGTTGTTTTATCTCTGGGTTTCACATTTTGTACACAAGGGACTAAATGGCCAGGTCAGAAGGACTCCGAAGGCTCACAAAAGGGTGGGGAAGGGATTCAATGGAACACCTGTTGTGATACACATGGTAGTCTCCCGTCAAGGCCATTCAGCATGCTCTTTAACGTGCATAAGGTGTGGCACTTTCGCATTCGGAACCAAGGCTCAACGTCTCATCAGACGGACGGCGGCCTTTCCAAACCCATCAGTGTCTCCTGGTGACCATGGGCAGGGCGGGGAGTTTTGCGGAGAAAACTCTCAAACTTGGCGCGCTACCGATTGAGTCGCACCCCACCGCGTGCAGGAAGCTTGGGGAACAGTGCCACAAGAGGTTATGAGCAGTCTCTACGACTCACTGCCACGAGGCAATGTTCAATTTATTCCCAATAGCTGTGGTTATCCCTCCTCGTGATGTGGTTTATATTTTGTATAATAAAATTGTCCATTTATTTCGAAAAATTAATCATTTTCCTTGTCTCCCATACTGCTTGATATATGAATATCAGTTGAATTTTGCCACCTCTTTCTGGTGTTGTAATTTCAACGTTACAGATGAGACAATGCTCCCGGTTATCCGGCATTTATGGTGAATGAAATTTGCCGGTTACGTGAATCTGCTGGTTGCAATGAAAATATTTTTATACAAAATAAATACGTAAGTGCAATTCGTATTCAAGCCTTAGTATAATAAAAATGCAGTTAAAAATATTGTAAGTGAAGTATAATGTCCTTAATGCAAATTTAAATATCTAAAATATATTTGTCAGGAACTTCGGCAAATGCTTCCCAAAGTTTTATAGCCAAGTGCGCTAACCCCTCGGCCGTCCCGTTGTCGAATTGTTAGCGATCCTGGCTAGTGATCAAGGACCTGGTTTCGAGCCAAGGTAAAGGCATGGATGTTTGTATTCCTTTTTCTGCTAATGTCCCGATATTCTCACAGACCTTCTACCGTGACGCATAAACTGACAGGTTGCTGTCAGACCTCTATGGTAAGCAGCTGCTATGAGGGGATGTTTATTTATGTGTATTTATTCACTGAAAGACACCATATAGAGAATTGTAATATTGGTCGCCAGATGGCTCTGATTATCAAAGTGTCGAATTTTCCCTAATAACGAAATGTGAAAGAGAATTTTTTGAAACTTAAAAGTCAGTGGATTCCTAGACACGAGAATAGTGAGACTAACCTAAACTTTAATCTCAGAAAATGTATTATTTCAATTTGAAATTTATTCCGATTGCATGAGAATTCTGGATTCTGGCAGTTTAAAACCATTTGAAGTTATTTATTTCTATCTGCTGCAGTACGTACGCTCCTGCCTATATGTTCTATCAGAGTTATGATGGTGTCTCATACGATGTAGAAAATCTTACACTAGAGCAGTGGTTCCCAATGCTTTTTGTTCCATGAACCCCTATCAACCAAAAAAAAATGTTGTTATCTACCAGGGTAATAACGACTAAAAGAAGCTCTAAATTAATATTTACATTATAACGTTTTACTAATCATAATTAGAAAATCTCTAAAATTTCGAGTCTAAATATAAAAACTCTAATTATAAAACAAAAATAAAACTCTAAAAAACAATTTACCTGCAACATTTCATATTAAATTTCTTTATTGCACAAATATTGTTGAATATTATATATTCAATATCAATAATATTTGTAAAGAAATAGGTTACAACTTGGATAATGTTTAACATAATAAAGTAATCATATACAAACTTAATTTCGATGTTAGACTTTTCTATTTGAACAAAGGTTTGGTTTGCAGACGTTTGTGACCGTCTGTGATAGTTTCGAATCGCTGCAGAAACAAACTTATAATTCTTAAAAAAATGTACATGATAGTTGTCACAGAGAAAAATATATTTGAAACATAATTGGACAATTCTTTACGGCTTAAGGCGCCATTGCCGAGCTTTTTAGCGCGAAAACCTTTGAACATGGTCGCGAACCATCAAATGGGAACCACTGCACCAGGGCATTTCACTTGGTTTTGAAATTACGTACAATATCGACTTCACCAGCTAAGACTCTCCCTAAACAACACAGGGAACTAGTTACATAATTTCTTAGTAGATTTTAACCGATATTAAACACTATGAATTTTTAGACATCGCCATTTCTACTCCTAAGAACCATTTAGTTTAAAATAGACAAGATTGGGTAGCAAGCACAATCGGGCAATTAATCAACAAAAATGAAATTTACATATGAAGCTCAAAAACATTTGTATAACAGCAAAATATATCTCCTGCCGATGAGTATAGTTACTCATTGGCAGGAGAGTATGTACGGGGGCAGTTTTGGGAGTTCAAACTTCCTCTGTGAGAATTTTACAAATATGTTTGTAAAAAAACTTCATTTTCGTTTTTCATCATGCGAAATTCCAAATGCGTCGTTCACTTTTCTGCCACTAAACTTCGCCTGGTAGAAGAGAACCTCCCCCGTTTCAAACTCCTGGTTACACTTCTGTTTAGATGTAACAATGTTCACGGTAAGATGGCTGTACACGGGGAGAGAAAATATTTACATTGCCAAAAATATTTTATTCTCTTGTCGCAGGGGGCGGAAAATGCAACTTTTTTTTTAACATATTAATGAAAAATTCCATTTCTGTTCTATAGGTATTAATGAAATATTACTATTTGCATTTACCCAATCATTCACTAGTTTCAGTTTCCACTGTTAGAGGGTGCTAAAGACAGAAAATAAAACTTCGTTCCCTTTGAAATCGAGCATCCCTTATTCCCCAGGAACGATTAAATTTTCTTACTTCCCAACTAAATTCATGATTAATGTACGTTTAAGATACATACTTGAAACACCTAACCGTTGAAAACATATTAAACTCAAATTAACACGCGTCAATTGATTATTAAAACCTTTACATTAAAATAATAGCAGTGAAATAAATTCATTTCTGATGTCCTCTAGAAATAGAAATATACTTGCATGGGTTAAGCCACAAATTAAAAACTAAATTCGAATCTTATTACATGTTGTTATATAAGCGAAATTAACTAACATGAAAGGTGAAATCAAAATTCCATAAAAATAATTTTTACATTTGTAATTTTTGGCTAATAAATTGTCTACAGTAAAACAAATGGGTGAAACTACATATTGATTACACCCTGTGCATCACTCCTCTGTTGAGAGATTAGTTAATATTCTATAACTGTAAACTAACTGATGAAAAATTCTTTACGTCATAAGAATAGATTTATGCATTAGATTGAAATTCATAAGTTAAGAACATAATGTTTTGTCGATATAACGGTTGGGATGTTTTTACCTCCATGCGCCACTTTGTTTAACACAATGGGTTAAATAGCCAGGTCACAAGGACTTTGAGGACTGAAAGAAGGTTAGGAATGGGACTCACTGGGCAGTATTTAGCAGGCAAAAGATATTATATATTTAGCACAGGGTATGGGTTTTCTAAACACAATGTAACATGGCTTAATCTGTAGATAAGCTGCTAACACCTGATAAAAATTAAACGATGCAACCTCAACTTTAATCAGTAATTCGACGAAAAGAGAACAATGCTTACGATAGGATTAGAGAGGATGCTAAAAAATTACTTTTAATTAAAATCAGAATATTCCTTTTGAAAGAAATGTGACCTTTTTTTGCACTAAATGAAAGAGCAAGAACAAGAATAATGCATTTTTCTTGACTACCAATTAAAGGGACCTGGGTTCAATCCCCTGGTTAAGGCATGGATAGTCGTGTTATCTTTCCGCTGAGATCTCGCCTTTTTCACAAATCTCTTTAGCATATTAAAAAATAGGCTCCTGTCAGACCTCTGTAGCAAGCAGCTATTTGAACGGATATTTACTCATGTTTTTTCAACTTTCCCTGTTGATGCGTAAACAAATAAGCTTACAAAACATCCATGTTTTGAAAACAAAAACAAAAGCAAAACAAAAACAATACCTAATCGATTGCAGTATAATAATTGGAACAATTGGTTGCAATGTAATAAAATGCAGGAATCGGATCCAGTGTAATAGCGTGAAGGAATCGGATCCAGAGAAATAAGCAGAGTAACCGGTTCCAGTGAAATAAAAAAATTTAAGAATATATAAAAAAGGAATAAGATCCATTTTAATAATGTGCAATAATCGACTGAAGTGTAGCAATGCAGATGAAACGGATAGAGTGTAGCAATGTGTAGGAATCGACTAGAGTGTAGTAATGTGGAGGAATCGATTTCACTGTAGCAATACAGAGAAATCGGATCCAATTTAACAGTGTGAAGGAATAGGCTGCAGTGTAGCAATGTGGTGGATCGGTTGCAGTGTAATAATTGGAGCAATTGTTTCAAATGTAATAATATGCAGGAATTGGATCCAGTATAGTAACGTGAAGGAATCTGATCGAAAGCAATAAAGTGAATAAACAGTTCCAGTGAGATAATGCGGAGTAATCGGTTTCAATGTAATATTGCTATGTCGCATGGTAAACAAGGAGAAAAAGTTTACATTTTCACAATGATGCAGCTTGGGGACGACGCGAAAACGATTCATGCCGATTTATCAGAATTATGGGGCGGGGATGGCTCAGTCGGTAGCACGCCAGGCTCGTAATCTGTAGTTCCCAGGTTCGAGTCCCAGCTGGGTCAGCGTTGAGATTTACTCCGCAAAATTCCCCGCCCTGCCCACGGTTAGTAGGGGACACCGATGAGCTTGAAAAGCCCGCCGTCCGTCGGATGGGACGTTAAGCCGTGGCCCCGTGTGCGGGAGAGCCATACTCTGTGCACGTTAAAGAACACGCTGTATGGCCTTGACGGGAGGCTACCATCTGTCTCCCAACAGCTTCAGCCAGTGGGTCCCCTCCCCCAACCTTCTCTGAGCCTTCGGGGTCCATGTGACCTGGCCATTTACTCCATGGTGTGCAAAAAAGTGCCGCTCAGAGGTAAAACAACCCAACCCAATCACAAATATATGGATGGATCCGCAAATTCAGAGCATGACGACACAGCTTCAAAGACCTACCTCGTTCAAAAAGGCCGTAAAAGAGAAAACCATCACCGATTTCGTGAACTCATTAAGAAAATCCCCACATCACCTTTCATTGATAAGTTGGTATTGTTCAATGAATTATTCATCATCACTCAAAGTTACGAAAGATCTGTGACAAAATGGGTACCACCACACAAACTAACAGAATAGCAGAACAGGGCGAGAGTCAACTCGTGCAGGAAGATGCTGGCAATGTTTGAACCTAGTGGCTCCAAATAATTAACAGACATTCTCACAGGTGATGGGTTGTTGGGTTGTTTTACCTCTGAGCGGCACTTTTTTGCACACCATGGGCTAAATGGCCAGGTCACAAGGACCCCGAAGGCTCAGAGAAGGTTGGGGGAGGGGACCCACTGGAGCAGACGTTGGGAGACAGATGGTAGCCTCCCGTCAAGGCCATCCAGCGTGTTCTTTAAGGTTGGGTTATTTTACCTCTGAGTGGCACTTTTTTGCACACCATGGGCTAAATGGGCAGGTCACAAGGACCCCGAAGGTTCAGAGAAGGTTGGGGACCCACTGGAACAGCTTTTGGGAGACAGATGGTACTCTCACAGGTCATAAGTGATTTTATTACTATGAAACTCCCAGAAAGATAGGCAACTATGTTTGGGTTTGCAAAGGATGAACCGAGTCCCCAAATCCTCCAACAAGACTTTCGCTCAAGGAAGAGGATGTTCACAATTTTTTCCATTCCCAAGAATGACAGCTATCGACACCTTATCAAAAATAAAAAAAACCTGACTATCAATAGCCAATGCTACACCGACATTGTCTCCCCCATCCTGCATATTCACCAGATCTTGCACCATATGATTTTTGGTTGTTAGCAAAAATTTAAAAGGTTCTTGCTTGAAGGACTTTTTCAAGGATGCAATAACTTCCAAAATATGTTTGTAACGGACAGATGACTGTTGCTGGATGTGGGAGGGTCCACAGAGATCATCAGTCTGCTCCCTTGACAGGTACGATGGCCAGCACTTTTGGTCCCTGTCTGGACAAAGGACCCCACGTGACTGCGCTGGAGAGAAGGAGCGAGACTTGGGCTTCTTGACTTTCGTCGGAAAGCGCGAACTGCGAAGGGACACAGAATTCCAGAGTCAGGGCCACTGTTCGGCCACATTTGTAATGCAGTTCAATGCCCTAGTGTAGGGTCAGTGTAAATATTTTTGTAAATACAATAAATTATATGGGCTGTAATATAAAATGCAATACAGTAAATGAAATACAATACAATAAATATATTGTACATATTGGTACAGTCGTCTGTCGATCCATGAGACCACCCAACTCTCCATATTCCTGATATATATATAGAGGCCGGAGTGGCTCAGTCGGTAGCGCGCCAGGCTCGTAATCTGTAGTTCCCAGGTTCGAGTCAAAGCTGGGTCAGCGTTGAGATTTATCTCCGCAAAATTCTCCGCCCCGCCCACGGTCAGTAGGGGACCCCCGATGGGCTTGGAAAGTCCGCCGTCCGTCGGATGGCACGTTAAGCCGTCGCCCCGTGTGCGGGAGAGCCATATGCTGTGCACGTTAAAGAACACGCTGGATGGCCTTGACGGGAGGCTACTATCTGTCTCCCAACAGCTGTTCCAGTGGGTCCCCTCCCCCAAGCTTCTCTGAGCCTTCGGGTCCATGTGACCTGGCCATTTAGCACATGGTGTGCAAAAAAAGCTACGCTCAGAGGTAAAACAACCCAACCTGATATATATATATGCTGCATTGGGTATTTTTTAAAGTAATGCTCGGGACCCACACGACGGTTCAACGCATTTATGATCTCCACGAAAACATCTTGTAACAGATTGGTGTCAGCAGAAGCGAGGTACATGAAGTGTGGTGTGATTTATTTTTTGTGTCTGTCGTCTTTTGAGGAGTCTCTACGATAACATCGGTTTGGTGACTTCCAATTGATGTGAATTTGTTTTTGCTTCTGCTATTGTATTAGTGTATCATGTCCCACTACGATACACGATTAAGTGCGGAAAACGGTAGTCCGTCTGATCATAGTGCAAACAGTTCACTACAAACGCTCCACGCACGACACATGGAGGTAGTTTCTGGAGCAGAACGAGTAGGGGAAGCCGAAGATAGGCACTCGCCTGAGAGTGGAATGGCCGGATGCTCTGAAACAGATGCAAAGTGTCGGCTATTGAGCATAAGCAAAGGCTTGATAGGTCTAGAAAATTGCAGTGTGATACCTGGGGTCAGTTTGGGGAACATATCCGTGATTTGTGGAATCGTTATATAGATAACCGCAAAGTGACAGCCTTGGAACGATTAAAAGACCTTATGATATCAGATAGACTTAAATCCGAGGCGCCCCTGACAAAGCAAGAATATATTGCTTTGCAGGAGAGGTCCGATTGGCTGAGGTCCAGAGAATTGGTGGAGTGCATAGACCATTATTTGGTTAGCAGACTGCCAGCTGGCAGAAGGCGTGAATCGGATCACAAGGCGATATGTTCCACCACCCAAAAGTGATCTCAGACAGGTGCTCTTTTGAGCCCGGCAAAGCCAATCCGGAACTCATCTCTATTAGGAAGGAAGAATCGAAAGGCACTTTCCATGATGTGGCAATCGTTACTATCGTCCCTTGCGTTTCTTAAATATTGTGACAAAACGATATTCACACTTCTTTCCTTCTTTTCCAGGAGCTCATCTCGTGGCCGAGTGGTTAACGCGCTTTGCTTCTGATCTGAGGTATCTGGGTTCGAGACCCGAGTAAGGTGTGGTTGTTCATGTTTTCTTTCTGCTGAGAACCCACCATCCTCACAGATCATCTACTATGTGGTTTAAACTGACAATCCTCCTGACATAACTCTATGACAAGCAGCTGCTTGAAGGGATATTTGTTTATTTTTTAAATGGGTAATTTAAATTAGACAATTTTTCAAAATGCATGATCGTCCGGCGTAACAGGCTTTCATTTGGTACGCTGCTTGTTGCTAGTGGTCAACATCTTAGAAGAACCGTTTTGAGAAACATATAGATAAACTCAAAAATCAACCAACGATGAAAGAAGTAACTTTTAACTTTTTAACTTTTAGGGTAGAAGAAAATTAAAATATCAAAGTTATTATCCTGAACTACCACCAAATTTATAAATTAATTTAATTTAAGTTTCATCGTTTCGTTCAATCACAGAAGATGATCCTGGCGGAAGCTAATAGTACATTACAGATATATCTTAACGATATGTCTAAGGTTAAAGAAACTAGATGATATTTGAAATGCATGAATGATACTTTCCTACATTCCCTACAGAATGTACGATTGTATCATCACTGTGACTTCATGTAATAGCTTTCATTTCTTCATTCGAGTTTCACTAATTTACCCTTGAAAGTTTCATTTTATGTGGTAGTGCGTCGAAAGCACATGCTTTTATCCATTAATTAACAATTTTCATAAAATAGTAATTGTTCTATTTAAATTCTGTAGCAAAGCAAATAACACTATATCCAAAATAGGTTACAAATATTTCGGAACATTGCAAGACAAAGAATATATTTGAGTATTATAATTTCAAACAAAACCAGTGGTTTAAACAGAGGTATTCGATATTTTCTGTTGCTATGTAGGGTGAAACTTCGATCAACCAGTCTCAAATTACAAATACAAATTTAATTAAAAGAAGAGAACCTGGTAACAATAAATAGGGGGAAAATACAGTTATAAACATACCCGGTTTACCAAAAAGGCCACATGGAGAGCTCATTAGCTCTCTCATTGGCGAGGAAGGAAATATGTATAAAAATAAGCAATTGAATTTGGTCAGAGCGGTAACTAAATTAGTGCCATATTCAAGATCGTTATAGCATATGCTCTAAGGAGATGCTTTCCGAAAGTCGAAATTTATTAGATACGACCAACATATTTAAGATTCTGTAGCGAAGTAAATACGATTACATCCGAACTAATGTTGCTGAAAATGTAAACTCAGGTACATTTGATTGAAATCTTTCATTTATATCGATTTGCATTCTTTCATGCGTCGTTCGATAATTGCATTCAGAAGGCAGGCGAAGACAGCGCCCCACAAATATAGGATGCCATTCGATGAATCACTCCCGACCCACGACCCACCGCAGATAGGAATCCTCATCTGTCACACCAAGAGGGTGTGAACTAAGCGGGACCACCCCACGAAATTCAGGACAAATCGCTCAAGTAGCCCCAGAACCACGAGGAAACTGCCAATTTCTGTCACCGATGACGTCTAATTCATTATAATATGATGATTAGACAAATAATTTCGATATTTTTTAAATCTTAACTGAAAATAGTTAATGAAAAAGGGTTTCGTGGAAGAGTTTTTGTATGAATGCTTATATTAGATCGAGTTAACGCAGAATTCAGGTATATTGGGAGATACGTGCATTGTTTTTACTTGAATATACAGTATAAAATCCTCATTCTTCAGGTATCGTTAATAAAAAAAAAAATTAAACCCAATATACAATATCATCCAAAAATTTATTTCTATAAAATTTGTTGTGTTCTAATCGGTATTTTTTTAAAAATGCAGTGGTATAGCTCTCCCACACACGGAGCCACGGCTTAACTTCCCATCCGACGGTCGAAGGCATTTGAAGTCCCTTGGTGTTCCCTACTGACCTGTTCATCTGAAATTAAATACCAACACTATTCCTGGTTCATATTCTTGTTGTTCTTCAAAAGCAGCGTTGAATTCTAAATCCTGAAGTTCATCGTTAGTGAGTGGCTCACTGTGGAGTTTAATAACTTCGTCCATCTTTCAAAGTTACGCCTTCGTATCCTGCTCCAGTTTGATATTTCGCTGGTGTTAATTAAAAAAACCGACTTAAATTCTTCTAAATAGAGTATTTAGAGGGATAAATCCAGGCTCGATTTACGTGAATTATGCGGTAGTGATTTGGAGAACTAAATTACATAGTGTGGTTGGACCTCCGTAGACAATGGCTGCTTGATGATGACCATGTAAACTAAAAACATTGCAGTACTCTAGTACGAATTAATCTTGCTAGTACGAATTAAAGCTCCATTTAGTAATATTCGAAGTAATTTTCAGTAAAATGAACCAAGAAATGCAAGGAAAGAGAAAAAGTGGGTGAAGTGCCATAAAACGAGTGGTGAAAAATGGCAATAAATGCAATCTATCTGATAAGGATAATGCAAATTATAATGCTATTGCTTCTGGCAAAAATATGATTCAAATGTATACCACGTGAGAGTTATCCATTTCAGTTCGTTACAGGAGCTGTTGTCCCCTTTGAGAATGTCAGTAACCAGTACAGAATCGAGACAAAATCATAAACATATAGTATACACTGAGATGCCAATTTGTTAGGTACACCACCTAAATGTGTGATACAGAGCTCAGTGTTGTTTATACAGTTTCATGACCTTCATAGGCATCTTCATTTACCTGCAGTTTCTTCGATTTGCATAAAGATGCTCTGGTCAAAATGTTTTGGCTCTTCGGTATATATTATGCATTTTTCAAGCAATGTTTTGAAAACTTCTAAAACGAAGGGGAAAGCATTTTACTGGAACAGAATTCAATTTCTTACCATCATCCCTATCCCCTTACTCTTAATTTTTTTTTCTAGATCAGGACATGACTTTTATATTTCGTTGGTATTATTGTGAATCAAGAATTTGTTTTTTTATTTGCTTTTAACACATTTCTTTAAAAGCAAAATTTGATAATGGCATCGTCAGGTCCGACTGTCCGTCCATCTGTCTGTGTATTCAATATCTCTGTAACCAATCGATCGATTTCATTGGTTCTTTATGCTTTGGATGCAGGAAAAGTCTGTTTACACGCATATGTTTTTATATCTCTGTTTCTATGGACCCATGTTTCTGCAACTCAGCCGATATCGATATACTTTTTTCATTCCATGGAAGAAAGGATCTAGTTTTGCACGCGCATATTTTTAATTGCCAATAAGGAGGGGGTTAGGGTACTTAAAAATTTGTTACATCTTTAGTTGGACCATTAGAACTGAAATATACCAAAGAAACGTGCACTTTCATCCGTCCAGAGCGAATGAAATTTCACTGTTTTGTGTAGTGATTTTTCATTCCCACCTAAAATCGTAACTAGTTGTTATCTTTTTCTTTAATGTACCTAAAAGCCGTGACCCTGTATGCCATACCCTGTGCATGTTAAAGAACACGCTGAATGTCCTTGATGGGAGGAAACCATCTGTGTCCCAGCAGCTGTTTCAATGTGTTCCATCCCCCAACCTTCTCTTAGCCTTCGTGGGCCTTGAGATCTGCCCATTTTACCCATGGTGTACAAAAAAAGCACCGTTCAGAGGTAAAACAACTGAATCCAACCTAAGCATGGGTATTACTCAATTAATTAAATCAAATTATAATCATAAAACTCATTCATGTTTGAGCAAGCTTCTGTATGGACGAAACCTTGGTCGTACAGAAGTTAATTCGATACTGGTTACATCAAACAGTTCTACTCACTGGGTTGCAATACATTATGGGTTTGAGTCATCTCAGCATATTTAACTTTTATTTACAGCAATACTCAAGAAAAACCTTTGCCTTCATATTTGAATTATAAAGCTTTCATAATATAGCAATTAATGCAGCAATTCTTGGGCGTATCCGAGATTCGGAGTCGTTAATTTTGCTAAATGAATTGTATGAATTTTGATTTCGTTCTATTGTTATCTCGGTAATACAACACAACTATCAAATTATATTAACAATGACTGAGGTTACACACTGCATTTGATTCATCGAAAAAAAAATTGAAGTGACGATCTTTACAGACAAATAATATTGACGAATTTAAAAATGCAAATAAAACAAGTAACATATTTTTAAATTCTTCTCAATTTTGTACTATTAAATTTTATCCAGACATGAAATAGTTATACAACAGTAACAGAAAAATGAAATTGTGGACCTATTAATTTTTCACACATAAGACCCGCCATCCTCATAGATCCCTCTACCATGGCGTATTAAACTGACATTATTTCATACAAATATACATCCTCTTAATTTCTTACTCTACAAGAAACGTCTGAAATGATATTCTGCAGTATGTATCAGTTTGTACAGATTCAATGGGAACAAAGCTTTACATAAAATCTTCTGATCAATATATAGATCCTCTTCCAGTGCTGAGAAATCACGGAAGAAAAGCAGAGAAAAATCTGTTATACACGACTTTAAAACTGTTGAAGTTCATGTCGTCGCTTTCCTTGAAGTTAGAGGAATGATATAGTGCCTCACGTTCCCTCTAGGTGAATGATCGTCGAGAATCAGGACGTAAGTTTAATCGCGAGGAATCTTTGAAGAGTTGCCATTTTTTGGGGGGGTCTCAAGCACATGCTGTAGAGATAATTTCAGACGGGTTCTTGTACAGTAAGGAATTAAGGAGATGTATACCATTGGCCATCTTGAAGACAGAAATCTCTATTGATATCCTAAATAAAAACTAGCATAAAAATCAGGACACATTCCATGTCAATGCAGTGTTCCCGACACCATCATACTCCTTCTTGAACAGAGTCAGGGTGGCTAAGTCGGCAACATGCAAGGCTTGTAACCTCTACTTATCAGGTTCGAGTCCCAGCTGGGTCAGGGTTGAGAATTATCTCCGCAAAACTTCCGCCCTGCCCACGGTCAGCAGGGGAAAACTGATGGACTTGGACAGGTCGCCGTCCGTTGGATGGGATGTTTGATGGATTTGGATGGATTTTTGATTTAGATCCAGCATTGGTTGGATGTTGGATGGATTTTTGATTTAGATCCAGCACACGGAGCCAAAGCTCCGTGTGCTGGATCTAAATCAAAAATTTTCGCATCTGTAGACCATTTAAGTTCACATTATTTCCCTTGCAGATAATTTCGCATAACATAATCAGTACCCAAATTAAAGAGTAAAGGAGGCAAAATGCACCCTTGTTGAACACCAGAAGCAATGCTAAACCAATTGCTACAAGCTTAACTAACTCTCACACACGACGCAATGTTATAATCAAGAGCTTTCATTAAGTTAACTAATCCGTCTTGTATGCCATGAGATCTCACGGTCTCATGGTATACCAGACGAATTATCACGATCTTATGGTATACCAGATGAGTTATCATGATCTCATGGGATACCAAACGTTATCATGGTCTCGTGGCATATCAGACGAGATCACGAAATTTTAGGTGAGAGTTACTGGGTAATAAATGGAGGTCTTCCTACAATCGCCGATAACTGCATTTAAAAGAACAAAATTATTTTAAAAGAATTTCCAAAATTAGAATCAAGAATGTTTTGTCTATATTCAGTAACGCATATTTCTACGAGCCAGGCTTTTTATTTTCAAAGTATACTTTTTTTCAGTTATTCATTAGTCATAAATAAACCATTATATGCTTTGATTTCTTTTACTCACAAACACATCATACTTCAAGCATTTGCAGAATTTCGATTTTTACTAAATAGACAACATGGGCAGATGCTGATAAAGTTTTGCTAATACAGAGAAGACCTTGCGGATGCGAGTGTGGATAGCACTTTCTATCCTCGCAGAGCTCTATTTATAACATATATGTATATGTATATGTTTTGTTCGAAATCGAAATTTGGACTAATGGTAATTTACTGAATTCCCCTTTTCTGTGTCGATAAATGTTATGTATAGTTTAACATATTACTTTATAAGTGGGAACTTAATTTAACGAATATTTTAAAAGCAAAATTAGTGAATGAATCTTAGCATTACTTAATAAATGAAAATTGACTAAAGTAATTAAGGACTAGAGACTATGACAAGAATCAAAAGTGATTATAAAATTCTACATTTAGTACTGAAACATCAAATGAATGCATGAGGATAATCATTTGCACATTTTGCCAAAATGGTTATTTTCATGCATTCATTATCATCGATATTCTGCAAATGCTTCCAGTCTGAGAGTTTGTAATGAATTCTGTTTTTCTTAAACTTTGGATGCATCATTTCAGATATATCCGTAATATAACACTTTGTAGAAGGCATCGAAGAGTATCGTGGATTGAACGAAATATTTTCCTTTTGATTTTTATATTTTATAAAATAAGTGGTAGTTGAGAGTAAAAATTTTATTGACCAGATAAATTATTTTCTTTTTGTTTCACCTAATTTATTTGATGGTTTCTCAGTTTGTGTGTCAGTTAAGCTTTCATTTCTTTAGCTTTCATTTGAAAGCTTGTGACGTGAGAAGTGTCAGACTACCAATTTCACCCATATGGAGTGGCAGCTCGTGAGCGTCTAGACTGGTGGGTGAACAGTAAATTTATATGCCATCAACACCTTAGCTGAAAACAATGGATGAAGTAAAAATTCACTTGAGGAATACGAGATTTGAAACTAAATATAATAATTCAATTTATTTCCTCTAAATCTGATACCTACTAATCATTTTTTCTCTGCAGGAACATTGAACTTGAGGACATCACATAGAGTTATTCTCTTGATGTCCTCACGCAGGAATTCCAGCGCTTTAACCTAGATTTTGTAGGCTTGCAAGAGACCAGATGGACAGGTAAAGGTGATGTAAATAAAAATAACTTTAAATTTCTCTTTTCAAGGAGGGAGGATGGAAAGCATCACCAAGGCGTGGGTCTGCTTCTCAGCAGACACGCTAGTGATGCTCTTCTAGGATATGAATGCATTAATAAAAGGTTCCTTACAGCAAAATTTCAGACAAGCATTAAATACTTCAATGTTATCTGCTGTTATGCCCTCACCGTCCCATGGTCAAGTGGTTAGCGCGCTTGGCTACTGATCTAAGGACCTGGGTTCGGCTCCCAAACAGCCATGCTTTATCATGCTGTTTGTGTCGTTTTTCTGCTGAGGGCCTGCCATCCTCTCAGACATTCTATACGGCATATAAACTGACAGGCTCCTGTCAGACCTCTGTGGCAGCTGCTTGAGGGGGTATTTTTTTTTTGCCCTGACTGAGGATACCAATGATGATGAGAACATTTCGAAAATGATGAGCAACATTTTAAAATTGCGAGGTCTCATTTTTGGAAAGAATGCTAATTAGACGAAACTAAATAATAATTTAACCACTTTATTTCTTTGGCTTAAATATAACTGAATCTTTGCTATTGACCCGAAATTAACTAATGTAGTGCTTGAAAACCGTATCGATTGCGCTATGGGTAAAATTGTGTTATAAGATTTTACTGCGAACGCTAATTTCTTTCATATCGTGAGTGAAATATTTTATGGAAAATTACAACCATAATCGAGTCATATTCTGCTGGGTTATTATTTATAACACAAATTTTGTGTATTGTATTTAATTTTTGTTCATGTTGGAATAAAATTTAAGATTCTTATTTCCTGTGAACCAAGGAAATTTTATTTCTCTTGCAGGAACGTATTGTACAAAGGTCACAGTGATATGGAATAGAAGTTTACCCCATAATTACTATTCTAAATTACACTTGTAACTAATTTGTTCTAAAAATGATCCAAGACATGTCGTGGAAAAAATCTTTCGCAGTACTGTAGCACATTTTTATCTTCTTTTAAAACTTCTCTGGCTATTTACACACAGATTTTTATTTCTGTGTAATTACGTTGATGGAGAAATTAGTCGACACTGGCCTCACTTTTTCTTGCGGTTATTTTTCAAAAATGAATGTGTGATAGAGAATGTCTGGCGTATTCTACTTTGTTTCACTAGTTTGCCACTGGTTTAGGCTTCAGGTCGTTTTAAACCTTTCAACTTAATATCAACTGGTTGGGGGAGGGAACCCATTGAAAGAGCTAATGGGAGACAGATGGTAGCCTCCCATCAAGGACATTCAGCGTGTTCTTTAACATGCACAGGTCACGGCTTTCAGATACATTTAAAAAAAAGATAACAAATAGTTACGATTTTAGGAGGGAATGAAAAATCTCTACACAAAAAAGGGAAATTTCATTCGCTCTGGACGGATGAAAGTGCACGTTTCCTTGGTATATTTCACTTCTAATGGTCCAACTAAAGATGTAACAACTTTTTAAGTATACAATAACCCCCTCCTTATTGGCAATTAAAGATATGCGCGTGCAAAACTAGATTCTTTCTTCTATGGAATGAAAAAAATATATCGAGATCGGTTGATTAGTTGCAGAAACATTGCGTCCGTAGAAACACAGATATAAAAACATATGCGTGTAAACAGAGACTTTTCCTGCATCCAAAGCATAAAGAACCAATGAAATCGATCGATTGGTTACAGAGATATTGAATACACAGACAGATGGACGGACAGTCGGAACTGACGATGCCATTAGCAAATTTTGCTTTTAAAGAAATGTGTTTAAAGCAAATAAAAAAACAAATTCTTGATTCACAACAATACTAACGAAATATAACAGTGAAGTCCAGATCTAGAAAAAAAAATTAAGAGCAAGGGGATATGGGTGATGGTAAGAAACTGAATTCTGTTGCAGTAAAATGCTTTCCACTTCGTTTTAGAAGTTTTTAAAAACATTGCTTGAAAAATGCATTATATATACCGAAGAGCCAAAACATTTTGACCAGAGCATCTTTATGCAAATCGAAGAAACTGCAGATAAATGAAGATGCCTATGAAGGTCATGAAACGGTATAAACAACACTGAGCTCTGTATCACACATTTAGGTGGTGTACCTAACAAATTGGCATCTCAGTGTATACTATATGTTTATGATTTTGTCTCGATTCTGTACTGGTTATTGACATTCTCAAAGGGGGACAACAGCTCCTGTAACGAACTGAAATGGATAACTCTCACGTGGTGTACATTTGAATCATACTATTGCCAGAAGCAATAGCATTATAAGTTGCATTATCCTTATGAGATAGATTGCATTTATTGCCTTTTTTCACCACTCGTTTTATGGCACTTCACCCACTTTTTCTCTTTCCTTGCATTTCTTGGTTCATTTTACTGAAAATTACTTCGAATATTCCTAAATGGAACTTTAATTCGTACTTACTAGAGTACTGCAGTGTTTTAGTTTATTAATCATCATCACCATCAACACCAACAACACGATCATCATCAAGCAGCCATGGGCTACGGAGGACCAACCACACTGTGCAATTGAGTTCTCCAAATCACTGCTGCATAATTCACGTAAATCATGCTTGGATTTATCCATCTATATAGTTTATTTACAATAATTTAAGTTGGAATTTTAAATCAACATCATCGAAATATCAAACTGGAGCAGGACACGAAGGCGTAACTTTGAAAGATAAACGAAGTTATTAAACTCCATTAGTGAGCCACTCACTAACGATGAACTTCAGGATTTAGAATTAGATTTAGAATTATCCTTATCAGATAGATTGTATTTATTTCGTTTCATGTCATTTCACACACTTTTTCTCTTTCCTTGCATTTCTTGGTTCATTTTACTGAAAATTGCTTCGAATATTCCTAAATGGAGCTTTAATTCGTACTAGAGTACTGCAATATTTTTAGTATATTAATCATCATCACCATCAATACCAACATGGTCATCATCAAGCAGCCATTGTCTACGGAGGTCCAACCACACTGTGTAATTTAGTTCTCCAAATCACTACCGCATAATTCACGTAAATCTTGCATGGATTTATCCCTCTAAATACTCTATTTAGAAGAATTTAAGTCGGTTTTTTTAATTAACACCAGCGAAATATCAAACTGGAGCAGGATACGAAGGCGTAACTTTGAAAGATGGACGAAGTTATTAAATTGCACAGTGACTCACTAATGATGAACTTCAAGATTTAGAATTCAACGCTGCTTTTGAAGAAGAAAAATAATCTGAACCAGAAATAGTGTTGGTGTTTAAATATTTAGATTTCACTGCACAAAAAACGCATGGATTTGTTGAAGGATCATGATATTGATATTTCGTGACAGGATGCCATAAGACGATGTTGTGACCAGTTAATGAAATGCTACAAATAAACATTACGCACAAAACAGAGGCAAGCAATGCAAAACTGATAGTTTCGCTCCATATTAAGAAATAAACTGTTAAATTAATGATCACATATTTATATACATATTATGCATATATGTAATCATTAAATAAATATTGAGAATTATAATTATTTTTGTTGAAATAAAACGTCTATTACGAAACCAAGAAAAGGAGAAAAGATCAAAAAGATAGGCAAAAATAGAAACAAATAAAAAATCCCTTCGTTTTACACGGAAATTCGTTTAACGATGATCTTCCCGGAACTCATCTCCCGTATTAAATGAGAGTTACCTGTATAACTGTTCCATTTCTGAATTATCCATTAATTGGTATTTTCAGAGTTAAACTAACACCAAATATACATATTAATTTAATAGAATTGTTTGCTTTTCGTTCAATCAATTAAACTTTACTGCATAAATTAGAAGACTGTATATCACGGATGTATCTTAATGATGCGTGCAAGTTTTAAGAAAAACAGATTTTCATGAACGATATTTTCACGCTTTCAATATCGAATGTTGGATTATCATTGCTACAGCTACTGATACTATCTTCTAAATGATAGTTTTATTTATATATGCAACCACTTTAATTTTTCCCCAGTCACTCCTAAAAATCATATATTTTGGGATAGCAGGAAGCCCATTGTTGAAGGGTTTCTAACTTTCCCATCACATTTTATCACATCATCATAAACTTCGGTTTTTCCCTATATCAGTACTCTAGAACGCTACTCTAGAACGTGCTTATTTGCACTTTGAAATTTTTTCCAAGAAGAAAGTTGAATCAGTGTAATTGTGAGAAGGGGGCAAATCTATTAATAAGAACTACTTGTGCGCAGAAATGTAAAATATATTGCCACTGAACCAAAGCCTCGACGGTCACACGAAGGTTGCCAGATCACTAATTTCTAAAAAAATCGGTGCCAGATATTTTTTCTGAATTCTGTAATCAAGCATAGTGTTCGGTTACTTTTTTTGAGCTACTGTACTTGACCGAGCTGTCCCCAGTTTGGTTTGATGGGTTAGTCCAATATATCCTATAACTGAAATCCAGTGGACCAGTTGATAGCATTACCATGAATAGTCCTGTGATTCAAGCATTATTATCTTTTTTCTATCATTTTACTCATTTCTTATATTTTAATCTTTTTATTTCTAAATATACCTAGAAGAATGAAAGCCCAGTTATTTGCTTTTATTATTATCTTCATTATAGCATATGTCACTTTTATTCTTTGCATACCTGATATATATATTTGTAGAAATTGATAAATGTCCGTGAAACGACACTTATCAACAAATTTTGATAATTTCCTAATAATGCCGCCAGTGAGATTTTTGCCTGTATTATGGCGCTAAAGAACGGTTTTTCCAACAATAATGTTAGATTTGGGTTGGGTTGTTTTACGTCTGAGCAGCACTTTTTTGCACACAATATGCTAAATGGCCAGGTCACAAGGACCCCGAAGGCTCAGAGAAGGTTGGGGGAGGGGACCCACTGGAACAGCTGTTGGGAGACAGAAGGTAGCCTCCCGTCAATTTGGGTTGTTTTACCTCTCAGCGGCACTTTTTTGCACACAATGGGCTAAATGGCCAGGTCACAAGGACCCCGAAGTCTCAGAGAAGGTTGGGGGAGGGGACCCACTGGAACAGCTGTTGGGAGACAATTTATGGGTTTTTTTTAGTTTGTACCTCCTGCAGTGCGAAAACATTAATTTCTTTATATTTACCAAAGAAAACAATTTCTTCATTTTTAGAAATCAAGCCCCTGCAGTTCCATTGCAGGAAGGAAAAATTTTCATGTTTTGAATTGTTGCAAGTAATCACTGATTAATACTGAGGTGAAGAATCGCACACTCTGCGCATTATTACTTTACAGACCTCAAAAACTCAGTGAAAGGATTTTCCTTTGCCTACACTATGATACCTCCTGAACCACAAGAATAAAAATATATATTCTACAAGAATTTAGATTCCCTCTTCGAATAGCACCCTGACTTCAATGGTTAATTTGAGAAAAGCGGCGTCCTTTTGACGCGTGTTGCAACGACTTTTTTCATTTGACAGCTACGCACAGACTAAAGCTTCGAAGCGCACGAGGCTTCCCCCTAGCCTCATGCGATGCAGTAGCGCCCTAGGCAAGTCATTTACGGCTATAAACAACTTCTGGCATTGATTCCTTCGACAAGCAGCAAGCTTCAGACCCGAAAACAACAACAGTGAGTCATCCCAGAACAAACATTTCAAAGAACATATAAAAATATATACAACAATAAAATCCAACGAAAATATACAATAAATAAATAAATATAAAATTCGAGGGACATGATAGTGGGTATCTTGAGTCGTAGTTCCTGTTTATGTTGTTGAATTGTGGTTACAATGAGTCCTTTGAAGTCAAAGGTCAAATATAAATCTACGATTGCTAGAGGGTTAAAAATTGATATCTTGCGGAATTTTCAGTCGTATATCTCATTCGGTTTGTTAAATGTTCTATGCGATGATCCTATGATATCAAAGGTCAAATTTTAATATAATAAAAAAATAAATACCCCTTCAAGCAGCTGCTTGCCACAGAGGTCTGACAGGAGCCTGCCAGTTTATATGCCATAGTAGAAGGTCTGAGAGGATGGCAGGACCTCAGCAGAAAAACGACACATACATCCATGCCTTACCCGGGGCTCGAACCCAGGTCCCGTAGATCAGTAGCCAAGTGTGCTAACCACTCGACCACGGGACGGCTAAAAATACATGTCCAGAAAAAAATTGGTGATTAGGGCGATTTCATGTATTAGAACTCAGAAACACCATCAATTTTGAGATACCGTGTCGCAATCGTGGGTAAATAGGCATCTAAACGAAACTACTTTGAAAGGCAAGAATTACTATTTCAATATTTATTTTTTTTTGCATGGGTTCGGTTGTTATACTGTTGTAACCACCCCTGTGTAGTTTGGGGGCAGTACAACATTAGTGGACGACTTCCTTCCCTGCAGCCCTGCCTGAGGCTGGTTCCTAGAACAAACATTAGAATAATACACATTTGCATATATTTAAACCAAGAGCAATTACGTATAAGAAATCAACATTTATTTAGCATACTTTTCAATCAAAATCAACAGTCACAACATAACCTTCAATAGCTTCCCTTACAGGTGCCCTCGGTGCGGTCCCTTCCTTTTGAAGGAAACTTCGCGAGTGGGATGCAATAAGCCAGTTCCAAACTCGTGATTACGAGAAAACGCTCAAGAGGCTGTTGGAAGCTAACAATTTCTCACCTCTCAGAGGAGTGACGTGGGGCGACGATTTGCACTAACTCACGTGGGAAAACCAGATAGAATAAATTCAACCTTTACCTCGTTCTACTCAGATGGGCCAAAAAGAAGATGTTGGCCGTACTGACACCGTCAGTTCGTGCGAAGCAGGTAGTTGGGCGTCCTTGCTGCTCAGTCCTCAGCTGCTCTTCACATACGGGCACTCATCCTGCTCTGTTCTTTCAACTCGCAGGGAAAACTTGCCACACGTCCTCCTGCCTCGCTGTTCAGAACAAAATTAATTCTTTGTGCGCCTTTTTCGCCTCACCTTCTCTGGACTCCTGGCAGAAAGGTCACCCACTGACTATGTGTGGACGCTGTTTTTTTCACCCACGTGGGTTGTTTACGACAACAGGTCATGTAGGCCCTCTGCCATCTGGGGCCCACCAGACCAGGCTGTAGAGTGTCTGTGCTGGTGGCGGGATTTTTTCTCGTGGCTGGACTGGACACCAAAACTGGAGGCAATGAAAAAAAGGCACTAGTGGCTGAAGAAAATTGTGGCCAAGGCTTTCTGCGCCAAACCTTCGTGTCCACATATTGAAACAAATATTAGTATGACAATACCTCTGAGCGGAACTGTTTGCCCATAATAGGCTAAATGACCAGGTCACAAGAACCCAGAGGGGTCATATAAGGTTTGGAGGAGGTGACCCACTGTAGAGCTGTCGGAAGACAGAAAGCAGCCTCCCATCTAGGCTATTCAATGAGTTCTTTAATGTGCACAGGGTATTGCTCTTATGCACAAGGTGCCAAGGCTTAATGTCGCATGCGGCGGACGGCAGCCTTTCTAAGTCCATTGGTGTCCCCTACTGACCGAGGTCAGTTTTGGTGTGATACATCTCAACGCTGGCCCAGGCAGGACTTCAACCTGGTAACTGCAGATTGCGAATCTTGTGCTCTACTGATTGAGCTAACCCAGCCTCCTTTATTTTACAACAATCCCTAATGTTAAGTCTATGGGGATCTCGAGAAATTCAAACCAGTTCACATCGGTTTTCGTTGATCCTAGCGGGTTGGTACCCAGTCAATATTCTTCCCCTGGTTGAAGGTAAAGCGAATGCAAAGTTTAGTGCTTCTAGCTCTTTTGGGAGCAGAGTGCATAAGTGGACAAACACATTATGTTTCTTCTTTATATACCAGATATCAAATATTAATATACTTGGGTTATTCAGATGCATAGCATTGTAGCATTGAATAAAATATAACCTTTTATGTCTTATGCTGACACCTTTTTGATAGGAGGGTATAAATCTCACTAGAAGTCTTTGTAGTAACTAGGCGAGTTTGAAAACAAAATCAATCTATCCACCTCTTTGACTCAAACACGAGATCGCCCGATTACCCGTCAGCTGCTCTACCAGTTTAGGTGGGCAATTCACACCTGCTTCGGGAAATAGGAAAATAGTATCAGGTAAGCCAAATGTTCTTGCTGTTTGTGTATCATAAAAAATAATCAGCATTTTTTTTAAAGAAATAGTCATTAGATGGCATTAATGCCCGTGTCATAACAACTATCTGTATCTTAAAATTGCGTTGTATCTTATTTACATAGTAATATCGTCCACGTAGTGAACCCAATATATCATTGAAATGGAACTGTCGTCCAAGTTCATCGTCAAGTTGTTTACTTTATGTGTTTAAACTCGGTAACACTGCTGCAGAAGCCATTAGAAGAATATGTCTCGCATTTCGACAGGATGCTGTAAAGGAACGCGCAGCCAGAAATTGGTTCCGAAAATTCGAACTGGGGTGATTCACTTGAAGATACATCGCACAGTGGAAAGTTTCTTCAGGATAACGCCCATCCACATACTGCTAAAGTGACCACAGAGACAATCCAACGCCTTGAATAGGAGACTTTGGTCATCCATACTATTCAACCGATATCTCTCCTTCGGATTATCACTTGTTTCTGGACATTGGCAATAATCTTCATGGGCAAGGGTTTAAGAACTACAGGGAGGTACAGGCGCTATAAAAACTTTCTTCTGTTCCAGAAACAGGGTCTTCTATAGAAGCGGTATTTATAAGCTAGTTATAAGATGGGAAAAGATGATTAAATGGAAACTCCTTCGCTGAATAAAATTGTTGTGAATACGAATTGTGCTCTTTTTCTTACTAATACCAAAAACGGCAAAAACTTTTGTGGTTACCTCATAAAATAATTGACATCTGCTTAAAGCATGATCAACCATCATAACCTTTCTCAAGCAGGTGAGATTGTCCCCTCTTAACTTCATTGATAAACAGGCGCGAAACGAGGTGATAGCGTTTTGAGACGAAAGTGTTTTTTTTTTCACACTTGCTAAACTACTAGGAAGACTCTCACTCGTAATGAGATTTATTCCTTACTGTGATTGGAATCGTATAAAAATATCCATATACTTCGTAAATTTTATAAACTATGATAGGAAGCAATTGTCTTTCTTGTACGGTTTACTTAGAATATATGCATTTTACTTATTAATATGTATAAATTTCTATCGTTTGTGAACAAGACAACCAAAGATTTTCCGTATATTTTCATCGTAGACATAATTTTTAAGCATACACTATATTCAATAAATCTGATTGCATATTCAGATTGAAGATTCAGAATTAGTGAAATAAATTGTTTTAGGATATTAATGATCTAAAAGGAGTAAATTATAAAAGAAAACAAATTGACGACTGAGGACCAATATTTTTCATAATTCTCCAAATTTTACAGCCATAAAATATTTTTCTATTTAGCACTTAAAACTAATGACTCGTCATTTTTCACAGGTACCAATAAAAGCAGTATATTTCAAAATGGTGAAACATTTTAATTACGAGTTTATCTATTCCTCAGCTTCGAGCTGATTTCGCTTTCTGCTTTGCAATGTTTTTCAACATTGCAAAATTCCAATATTCATATCATATACTTCATATTTCTTATTGTACTGTAAGCTAATTATACCGATAGTTTCAGAAACAAAGAAATTAATTATAAATGTTTAATGATTCGGTTTGATCGATAATATATTAAGTTTAAGAGCTAACTACAAGAATGTTTGGGGCGGGGGTGGCTCAGTCGGTAGCGTGCCAGGCTCGTAATCTGTAGTTCCCAGGTTCGAGTCCCAGCTGGGTCAGCGTTGAGATTTACCTCCGCAAAATTCCCCGCCCTGCCCACGGTCAGTAGGGGACACCGATGGGCTTGGAAAGGCCGCCGTCCGTCGAATGGGATGTTAAGCCGTGGCCCCGTGTGCGAGAGAGCCATACCCTGTGCACGTTAAAGAACACGCTGGATGGCCTTGACGGGAGGCTACCATCTGTCTCCCAACAGCTGTTCAGTGGGTTCCCTCCCCCAACCTTCTCTGAGCCTTCGGGGTCCATGTGACCTGGCCATTTAGCCCATGGTGTGCAAAAAGTGCCGCTCAGAGGTAAAACAACCCAACACAAGAATGTTTTCCGCAATTGCGGGAAATAAAACCTCTGCATTATATTAATAAATGAAGAATTTAAAAATATAAGTAAATAAGTAACGTAGGTTTCGATTATAAATTACACTTCTGTTTAGGGGAATTTCGTTTTAATATGTTAAGTTAGATTCCCTACTTCTAGCGTAATCTCCAGTTCCCAGGTTCGAGTCCCAGCTGGGTCAGCGTTGAGACTTATCTGCGCAGAACTCCCCGTCCTGCCCACGGTCACTGATGGGCTTGGAAAAGCCGCCGTCCTTCGGATGGGACGTTAAGCCGTGGCCCCGTGTGCAGGAGAGTCATACACCGTGTACGTTAAAGAACACGCTGGATAGCCTTGACGGGAGGCTAATATCTGTCTCCCAACAGCTATTTCAGTGCGTCCCCTCACCCAACCTTCTCTGAGCCTACGGTGTCCTTGTGACATGGCCATTTATCCCATGGTATGCAAAAAAGTTTCGCTCAGAGGTAAAACAACCCAGTTCCTACTTCAAGTGTATGTTTTTGTCGATAACATGACAGCTTCATAACATGCAGGTTCGAAAGATTCCAAAGTGCGAATCATAATATTTTATCAATTCCTATCTAACCATAAAAATGCTTTTTTTCATTTATCTCTAAATACAAACAATTATCTGCTAAAACAAAGATTTGCATTTACACCCCTTCCCTATGTTTAATAGGTAAATTCTTTGTTGCCAATGGAAATATGATGGCATTAACATTCCGCCACTAAAATGTAAAATTTCTAGATTAAATGCGTCGTTTGCAATATTTGTTTTAAATTTTGGAATTTGCAAAGTTTTCCACCGTTAGATGGCGCAATCATATTTTTGACAGATTTAAAAAGTGTGAATCATAATATCTTATCATTTCCTTTCTAAACCAAAAATAATTTTCGTTGATTTCTAAAACACAGAATTATCTGCTAAAACTAAAAAGTTGTGCTATTCTACCCCCTCTGGGTCTAAGGGTCAACTCATTGATGGCAATAAAAATTTCGTGACCTTCACATTCCACCACCAAAATTTCACATATCCAGGATAAATACATCGTTTGCAATATTCGTTTGAAATTGTAGAATTATAAAATTTTTCCACCGCCAGAGGGCGCAATTATAGCTTTAGAGAGATTCGGAAAGTGCATATCGTAATATTTCACTAATACCTATCCAACACAAAAGGAATTTTTGATTCATCTGCGTAAACAAAAATGTTCGCTGTCTAGAGAAGGACAGACAGACATACAGACAACAAACCAAAATTGTAAATAATTAGAACGAAAAAAAAGGTCGGAATAAAAAAAGGAAGAAAAATGTTGGAACTAAAAAAAAGAAAAAGTTCGGAACAAAAAAAAAAAAGAAAAAGTTCGGAACAAAAAAAAAAGTATAGATCGGAACGAAAAAAAGCAATAAAAAGGTTTGAACGGGAAAAGAAAAGAAATGGTCGGGACGAAACAAAAATAAGGAGGAAAAAAAAGGTTGGGGGGAGGGTCCTAAGCTACAGTAAGTTTAAGAGGCACCAAAATTTAGAAGTTCGAAAAAATTTATAGATTTATTATTGTAATTCAACAGTATATTAAAAATTAATATGAAATTTATGTAGTGGATCGTTATATTAGAACTGGAACAAAACAATGACCCTGTAAAGCTGAGATAAACAGTTGTTTGCATAATATATTATTTGAATATATAAAAAAATAAATCCTAACAGTGTAAACTTCAAACTTGAATATTTGAGGCCCATCATTATTGTGAAGTCCTAAGCTGTAGCTTAGTTAACTTATGCGCTAAGTCGGGCCCTGAACTCAACACATTTCTTTTAATTTATCACATACCGCACAAAAGAATCTAATTCATTCTCTTTTGCAATGTCTTTCTTCTTCACAAAACAAAGCAAATGTTCAATCTTGTAACATGCATCTCTTGATTATACAAATCACATTTCCTCCTCAAGTTCGCTAAAATAGAAGCGCAGTTCCTATTTTAAAAATCCCATTTGTCAATCAGTTAGCGAGCTTAACTCTGAGCGGTTCTTTTTTTTGCACACAATGGGCTAAATAGCCAAGTCACAAGACCCCCCAGCCTCAGAGAAAGTGTAGGGGAGATGATCCATGGACAATTGTTGGGAAACAGATGATAACATCCCGTCAAGGCCATCCAGAGTGTTCTTTAACTTGCACAAGGGTATGACTATCCCACACACAGAGCCTTGTCTTCAAGTGTCATCCGAGGGACGGCTGCCTTTCCAAGCCCTCCGGTGTCGCACGTCTAATAGAGGGCAGGAAGCGGAGTTTTGAGAATATAAATTACAACGCTAACCCAGGTGAGACTCGAACCTGGAATTGTAGATTACGAACCAGGAACGCTACTGACTGAGCCATCCCTCGCCCCCAACTGAGAAATAAAATGAGTTTCGTTCTGAGTTCCAGATAAGATTTCTCTGTGTACAAACAGGATAAGAGTTGGTTTAATAACCTCGAGTTTTAGACACATCCTCGATAACTCCAGGAGGGAGTGATCTAAATGAAGAGTAAATAAAGAATTGTTTTATTCACAGGATATGAAATTGTAATAAATCGATATTTTTGATTTGATTCGAGTAATTTTTTTTTTATCAAATTAGCATTTTATAGTATTTTTTAAACCAAATAATATATTACATTGTAATAGCCACATCATTTCATAAAATATTTATCAAAAACCTTGCTTTGATTGATTTGATCGGAGAGCGCGGGTCTATTGTTGGACTGCAAACCTAGAAAATATGAGATTATTCACGAACTGAGCGCTTATATAAGCTCGGTTTTTGTCTTTTCTACTCGAATAATATAGAGCACTGAATTTAGATGAAACTGTTTGTATAGTAGCAATTCGTAGTAGTCAAAGTGGTTTGGAGATTGATATTTTCTGATTTAGACAATGCTGATGATTTAGCCCTTTTGGGAAATGATGTTCATCAGATGAACTCTTTCATTTGAGCTGTTGATGAGACTGGTAGTAGAGTAGGTTTCGTTATAAACAGAGAGAAAACTAAAGTGATGAAAATTGGTCAGACAGGCTGTGATTCAGTTAATCTGAATGGTTGCAGTCTTGAGTAGGTGTCGCAGTTTAAATACCTTGGGAGCTATGTGGCAGATACTGGTGATATGCGGCATTAGAGTAACAGACGAATGGGGATTGCTGCAGGGACTTTTAAGAATCTATGGAGATTGTGAAAAAATAGCCGTATACATATAAAGACTAAAATTAAACTGTATAATAGTTTGATTATTTCTAGGGTTAGTTATGGTAGTGAACCTTGCACGCTTTGTAAACAAAATGTCCAAAAAATCTGCTGCTTTTGATTCTTGATGCTTGCGCAGTATCTTGGGCATTAGGTGGTTGAATTTGGTAAGGAATAATTAGGTTAGGCAAAGGAGTCGGCAACCTCCTTTATACAGCATTATCGTGCAGAGAGAGAATCCGTTGGTTTAGCCGTGTTGCCCGTATGGATAATTATAGATTGGTGAATAGGGTTATGAACAGTGTTTCTAAAGGCCTCAGAAGGATGGGGAAACCTAGGAAGCGGTGGCACACAATATCGGATAGTACCTTGTTAGATTTGGTGTGCAATGGCCAGATTCAGCAGATGTAGCTCAGGACTGAAATGCATGGAAAACTAAATTGTACAGTCTGATTAGACCTTCATACCCCATGGCTGGTTGATTATGACGATGAGTTCTGCATCTGAGTTACTATTGACATAACATGGCCTAACATACTTAATGAAATGGCCTTTAGTCTTTTCATGAACGAGTTCCTAAAGAGTGCATGTATTATTTAATGTATATACGCTCTTTAGGGACTCGTTTGCAAATTTCGTAACGATTTCAGGAGAGAGGATATGTTCCAATGTGAAACTCCTTACCTCTTAATATAAATAAATTACTGTTTTAATGTTATACACATTAATGTCTATAAAATAATAATAAATAATTAAAATGCTTTATTTATAAAAATAATTTTAATTAAAATAATTTTAAATTGCTAATTAAAAAAAATAAAATAATTTTAAATTGCTAATTGAAAAAATAAAATAATTTTAAAATGCCTTATTTATTTTTGCGATTTGTAATTTTTGCATTCTCCGATTACAAAAATCATTTTTTTTACATATATTATCCCTTGTAATTAACTGTTACTACTTTAACAATGATTTGATATGCTTACATCAGTACAAAAGGGATAATTCTTACACAAAATGCATATGTTACATAAATGAGAGTGACGACCCGGATTAGATTGGGATGCTAAATTCGTCTGATGCGACATTATTTAAGTTACGGAAGACTTGCTATGAAAATTATTAGTCATATATTTCTTGTTAATTTGTAGCGACTTACACTGAAAGTCACTGAACTAAAATCCTGTTTGTACAAGCCATAGAGGCTAGTGATTAAACGGAGGTATAACTCTACAGTAAAAAATGTTATGATTTTTACCGGTAGCCATTTTTATTCCTCTTCTAATGATCATTCTTTAACTGAAAGCATAAGATAAAATGAAGTTTTAGCGTTTCATTTAATGATATACTGAAATATCTAAAATTTTCATGGTAATTTAAAAGTTATGAAATTGTCTTTATAATTACACTGATCACCTTAGAATAAAATAAAGAATATTATCTTTTCTAAACTATGTCCCTTTATCTTTATATATGAGGTGACCCAAAATAAACTAACAATACTCCTGTAAGTTTATATTAATAACTTAGTGCATATAAGAAATGTTTGAAATTTATACATTTTAAATCACTGTTGAAGAAATACATAACACCTAAGGTTTCATGTTTTACAAATGAAGGGAATGTAATTTCAATATTAGATGAAGCAGAGGAAATGACCTTGTAAACATGGACTCATCGCAACTACCTCAGGGTTATATCTGGAAGGTGTTTTGTCGACCAGCATCTTCAATTGCAGTTAAGACAACTTGCAATGACTGACTCCGTGGTATGAAGCAATCAATAGAAGTTATCTCGGTCGACAGCTGGTGGCTGAGGAATCAGAGTACCTGGCATGCCATCAGAAAGTCGTAGGTTCGTACTCCACCCGGATCAAGTCAAAATTTCCTTTATGCTTAGGATTGTTCATTCAGCTTATTATTTACGACTCTTTTTCATTTAGTTAAATAGTAATATATGTTTATGCAATATTTATCGGATTTTTTAAAATACTTCTCTAAAATGTACATCGTTTAAATTTATTTTGTGAATTGGAAATAAAAAGAACAGTATAGAAGCCTTCTACGTTTGGAATTTGAGGTGGTTTCCTCATTAGCCTATTCCTAAGTAGATCATATCTTATCACTCATTCACGCCCTGTAATTAATCGAGTCCTTTGGCATCAAATTGAAACTTAAACATGACCTCTAATATGGCAGTGAAGGAATTCCCATATATTTCCCTTTTTGCACTTTTTTTTCAAATTCTAGCATGTAGCATGTAGTATAATTATGATTTTTCGAAGTACCAGGATAAAAGATCCCCTAACCTTCTCCGTCTGTGGGTGTCCAATAAGTGGCATAGGACGCAAAGGACAAGACAAAAAATCTCCAAACGATGATCCCCAAGGGGCAGAATTTCACATTCTTTGATATTAATTCTCCTTAAGTAATGTGGGGTAGAGATTCTCGGACATATGACCCATGAAGTCGTTTTTGCACTTCACAAGCAATACGTTTCATCATAATCAAGGTAGCGACTGTAATGATCTCACGCGAACATGGTCACCTTCAGCCAAAAATGAAACCATTCTCAATGAAGTCAGGTCTTTTTTATCTTTATGGTTTTGAGACAAGGAAGGAATTTTAAACTTTTTTATCAATATGCAATTTGATGCATTACCGAAACAGTCCTCCTGACCCATAGCTCTAGCATCTGAAAGTTTAAGCTTTTCAATTGACATATACTGCCTAGATAACAAAGTACCGAATTTTTGTCATATCAGGAGAAAGCCAAATTCGATGCTCCGCAGCTTCTAAAATATGCTTTTTATAGGAACCTTTGACGGAATATAAAGTTATCTGTCTAATTTATTTGCACCAAAGAGCCAAATCATTATGACCAGGTGACTAATATGATGTTGGTCGTCCACCTGCAGCTAAAATAGCTATTACCGGCAAGGCATGGACGCTACAAGATTTCTAATGGTGTCATGTGGTATCTGGTACCAACACGTTACCAGCAGATTCTTTAACTCCTGTAAGTTACGTGGCTTCTGCCGCAGATCGGATATGCTGTTCCAATTCAAACCAAATTTGTTCTATTGGATGGCTGTCTGGGGAATTTAGAGGTCAGAGCAATACCCGAAAGTTTTTTCATGATCCCCAAACCATTCTTGAACAATCCGGCCAGTGCGGCATGGTTCATTATCCTGCTGAAAGAAAGCACTACTAGACGGTATACTGTTGCTACGAAAGCATGTACCTGCTCTGCAATGATATTTAGTTAGGTGGTAGACGTCATAGTTTCCTGCACATGAATGGCCGGATCCAGGATTTCCCAGCAGAAATTGCCCAAAGCATTACAACTTCCCAAGCCAACACTTCCCTAGGTAAACGATGTACACGTACACGGCCGTCCACATGGTGCAATAGGAAACAAGATTCATTGAACCATTCTTACAATCATTCAAGGTCCAGTTTTGTTGAGCACGTACCCATTGTAGACGCTTTCCATGGTGAACTGAATTTAGCATGGGCACTCGGAGCTGTCAGCGGCTGCGCAACCCCATTTTCAGCAGGGTTCGATGTACTGTGTGTTATGACACATTACTCTGGCAGCAGAATTAGAATTTCGGGCGAGTTGCGCCGCAGTATAAGTTTTGTTGGCTCGTACCATATGGGATAGACTTCGCTGAGCTCTAGCATCGATGAGCTCTGGTCGACCCACACCTTGCTGACGGTTCGTGGTATTTCCCTCCTCGGACAAATTTTGAAGATACTAACCACAGCTGACCATGAACACCCAACAAGCCTTGCCGTCTCAGAAATGCTCTGACTCAGTCGTCTACCCATTACAATTTGGCCTTTGTCAAAATCACTTACGTCCGCTGTTTTTCCCTTCTGAAGAACCAGAATAACTCTGATTAACAGAGCTCAGTACCAGGTGTTATTTATACCATTTCATGACCTTCACACGCGCCGTCATTTACCTGCAGTTGCTTCGATTTGCATAAAGACGCGGTGGTCATAATATTTTGGGTCTTTGGTGTATATTTTACTTTTCAACAATATTATTTTAATATTTGAAGAATTATTGAAGTTCGAAATTTGAACAGTAGCAGCAGTAGCAGACATAAAAAACTGCTCAAAGGTTGTTATAATTTAATAAATAGCGCACTTGTCGACTGATAAAAGAAAGATGTGGGTTCGAGCCCCAGGTAACGTATGGATGTTTCTTGCACTGAAAGCACGTACCGATGGGTTTGGGAAGGTCGTCATCCATCTGTTGGAGCATTAAATCGTGGTTCCGTTTGCAGGAGAGAACCATACACTTTACACATTAAAGAACACTCTGGATGGCCTTGACAGGAGTTTCCATCTGCCTCCTAGCAGCTGTCTGGTGGATCTCCTCCGCCCAACCTTCTCTGAGCCCTCGGGTTATTTGTAAACTCTCCATTCAGCCCATTGTGGACAAAACCGTGATGTTCGGAGATAAACCAATCCAACCCTGAAGACGCTAGCTAAGGTTTCAAAACGGAAGTAGTCTCCTTCTGATTGGCATCCCGGTCATTTCAATGTAACGTGAAAGGAGTTATTCAAAATTAATCTTAAAATCAAGCCTTCATCCCATGATGGAGTCAAGATCAATTTCTTCAATGAAGCTTTGAGCCTTATACCGGAACTACTGAACATATACAACACTGAAGGGAAGATTAAGAGGCTCTGTCTCTTCTTCACTCTAATTATGGGATTCTAGATGCACAAACTGCTCGTTGCTATAACTCAGTCTCTAATATTTTCCACATCATTCTTTAATAGCGTGCACCGTTGACTCACTTAAACTGTAATAATCCGGCAATCCACACAGTACTATTGGTATTAAAATTATGCAGCATAAAAAAAATTAACTCTTTTTTACTTATTATTAAAATGAAATCCGACCTGCCATATAACGAAAAGTGACTGATACACCTTCTCGTATGATTTGATTTTGAAACTCCTGACTTATGACCACATTTCTAACGCCAGGCTTGTAATCTGCAGTTCCCAGTCCCAACTGTGAAACCGTTGAGATTTATCTCCACTAAATCTCCATCCTCCTCTCTGTCAGTAGACACCGATGAGCTTGGAAAGGCCGATATCCGTCGGATGGGATGTACCTCCTCTGTGCAGGAGAACCCTGCCCTGGGGACATTAATGACATGATGGAAGTCTGCGATCACTCTATCGTAACAGCTATGCAGTGGGACCCCCTTCTCACAACCTTCTGAGAACTCGGGGTCCTGGTGACCTGGCCTTTAGATATTGTAGGCAAAAAAGTTCCTCTCAAAGGTTAAATAACCAAACCATTGTTTTTTCTTTCGACAGCTCATTCCTTCTTATCCAGTTAGATGCAGTGGCGCACCCAGAGGAACCCTGGCACCCCCCAAAGAAAAAGGAAAAATAAAAACACTAGATAATTTTACAAAAATCTTTCCCTAATTAAAATTTATTTTTTATACTTATGTTGTATCGTGTCTCCTATTCCTATACTACTTATGAATTAGCGGTCACATAAGGTGGGTTATAGTTCTCGGGAATCACGGCCGCTGTGAACACAAGGCGAACGAATCGGGCGGTCCGAGCCAGCCCAACTGGCCCCTCGCCTCCCTCCCCCCCCTCCCAGGATTAAATCTTGAGTGCGCCACTGGTCAGATGTGTACATTGACAGTCATAACAAATCTTGAAAATCACAAGCGAAAGGAAAACTTTTATATCAAAATTGATTATGGAACGAAACAGATTGTTTGAAGCTTCTGTAACGATTCGTTTAGTTTTGATCGTTTGCAAAAAAATAATGGTCAATCGAACCTTGCAAATTAATATTGATATATTCTAAATACTGAAAGAAACTTTTGAAGATTCGGATTTGAAGTTTTATTTTAGTCTCATTTTACAAGGAGCATGAAATTTGGTCTTTATTTTTGACATCATAGAATCAAATTTTATCTACCACTGTAATTACTGTATACACCAAAGTAATTAATCAGATATTTCGCTTTAAGTGGAGCTCAGACCTTGAAGAAGCCGACGTGTTTTTGCTTAGCTCCAAGAAGTGAAATTTAGTTACCTAAAGCTTTACTTAAATTGCCTAATAGCCTTGGTCGAGATCGGGTATTCAACACTGGTGGAGCCCTTTTTCGGCAGGATAGGTAGAAATAAGATAATATTTTACTTAAACTTTAGTATATGTTTAGGATTTTAGAGATTTCAATTGAGATATCTACATTTTTTGTGAATTGCCATCTTTTGACTGCTTAGTTCACTAATCTCTTTTAATCTAACTTGCAGATTAAGTATATTTTCTGTTTCTAACTGACAATTTTACAATTGTCAGATTTGGAACCTTTTAAACTTCCGTTGGGGTTTTATTACAAATTATACAGTTCCTATTAGGAATCTTTAATTAACGTAAGTTTGCATTTACTGCGTCTAATAGATTGTATTATATAGCGCATACTGTTGTTACATTTATTTCTATAATATTTATCTACAAGTCTGTAAATAAATTCTCTGATCGTTACTTTCAGTAAATACTACTTTGTATTTTACTGTGTCTTGAACTGCATTGCAACTGTTTTTGATATATCTGTAACCTGTTTCGACAAGTGATATAAATTGTTATGAATATAACTTGTAAAAGTTTTTACAAACATTTATATTTCTGATATAAATAAATGGTAATCTGAATTTGGATTATTTTGTTTTGTGAAAATCACATGAAATTTCGAAAGGTCAGCTACTGGTAAAATGTCAAAAAACACATCACCCGCTCAGAGGCACCACAATACGAAAGTTCCGAATCAGACCGCCCAGAGATATTAGAATTAGAAAATTCGAACACTGCAACGGCTCCGGTCTATGTCTTCCGGTCCGCTCAGAGGCATCCGAAACTATTATTTGCAATCCGGACCGCCCAGAGAGCTCTGATTCTTGGCGGTCCGGATACGATCCATTAACAATTTACTTTGAAATACAAATGTACGAATAAAAAATTATCGGATCCTTAGCACAATTTCGCATAGGGGACCACCTTGTCGTGGTGGTGGGGGGGGGGGGGGGGCTAGGGCCCAGCAACCCGGCTGAAGGCTGTGCAGACCGGGTTGGGCGCCGGTTGGACATGGCCAAGGCCAACCGAGGTTGAAGACGCTGCTGGCCGGCTTGATTGCCGGTCGGGTGGTGACGGCGTCGGAGACCTCACTTTCAGGGACCTTGGGTGGTCAGTTCGACGGCTCGGTCGAAAGGTTCCTCCTGCCTAGTAGGCACGAGCCGTCCATAAAGTCTGGGTCCTACTAAGAGTCTCCACCCCGGGTGCCGATCGAGCTTGGATCTTTATATCCTTGCACATTTGCAAACCGGGGAATAGATTAAAGTTAGGTTTCTTCCGGTGGTTAGCTTTCCTTCTATAGGACTGCTGCCATGTGAGGCCGGGGTTGAGGTGCGCCTATAGGGTGTATTCCTTGCCCCCGGCTCTAGATAGTCATGGCTTTTCTTAAACCAGGTAGTGCTGTCAGGCGGAACCGGGAATTGCCGTGGTTGCACAAGATCGCAACATAGAGATCAATCAATAAATTTAGGATTCTTATATTCAAATATTGTTCTCTAAAAATATAGTAAAAAAATAATAGCTGTAAACTCTACATTAAATGCGCTGCGTTTCTTCAGTAACGAGGTGATTTTTTCCAGTCTGTGGCAAAGCTGGGATTATTGGGGAGGCACCTTACATCCTTACATCCTTACATATTACCTTGGTATAAATGTTCATATTTGTTTCAAAATGTGGACAGGATGTATCTATATGGGCTAAATAAGCCCCATCCGTAATGTTTTTGTTTAGGTCTTAGCTTCCCACCTTCCTTCACTTTGGCTCTCGGAATTTTCCTGACGAAGAAGAAGGTAGTTCGCATGTCTAGGACAAGGAAACTCAGCCAAAAAGCGGTCCCATCTGGCAGCAACCACTCGACCGAAAAGAAAAATTAGTGCCATATGGATGGCCTGACGCCCGGTTCTGTTCAACATGCACCAATCGCCAACTGACACGGCAACCGAGGTGGATTTTCCCAACCTGTGGCAAAGCTGGATAGCAAGGAATGGAGCGCGCTTTTGGACACTCTTCTCTGAACTTTCGGTGTGAGAAGTTGATTTTCGGTGACGGTGTTTGCTTCTACCTTATTCACGATAAAAGCCCTGACATGTTCTTCCCCGGCATCGAGATGCGCAACTTTGGACACTAACAAGAGGCAATTCTGCTGATGCGCAGTAGGATTCCGACATCGACCTAAAGGACGACAGCTTGATATGCACAAGGAGACCCATTTTCTTCCGTCCACACACGGCAAAGGAATGAGGTAGGGTCATTCTTCCCTGATCTGGTCTCCCCCATGTTAAGTGACAATTTGTAGCCGCCACTCTGCTCTCGACCATGTTTATTTGAGCCGTAAATTGGGATGCTCCCTAACAACGGTCCAGCGTGAGAAAGAGGAATTTTTTTGGCATTTGTGTGAAATCCACTTCAATTAGAGTAAGTTGATTATAACTGAGAATAAGAGTAAAGTTAAATAAATGATCCCTGAAAATGATCTCACATCGATCTGCTTATTCGTTTTATCTGTTGGTCTAGTTCCTGTACACCGAGATAGGTGGACAGTCTACGCCTGAGATTGGTAGACCCCATTATTTTTACGATTATAAAATTACGGTGTCAGGCCCACTTTCCCCCAAATGCTGACCTTGATGAAACACGGCGCTTTATCTTCGACCCTCATTTTTTTTTAGGTTCGTCCCTAAAGTACAGCTACCCCCAAAACACACAGGCGGTCCGCAACTTTTTCTGTTTAGAATTCTACTGGCTGTTAATGTTGTTAAACTCTATGATTTTCACAAAACAAAATGATCAAACTTCAGATTATAATTTTTAAAGGTTGAAATACACAATATACGTTATATGAAATACACAACAATTTCAAAGTAATTGGAACTCACATTGGTTGACTTGGATTCCACAAGTGAAATGAATAATATTATATCACCAAAAATTTTAACGTTAGTTAATCCAAACAAGAAAACTGACAGTTAAAAAATAACAGTCGAAATCGTACAAGTGTTTCAAAGGTAACACATTAGAAAACAAAAACTTCAACGGAAGTTTAATAAAAGTAAGATAATGAGAAATAAACATATGTCAGTTAAAACAGGAAATAGAATAAATATTTAACCTCAAAAATAGATTAAAGATGGAAGAATCAGAATAGAAGTGAAAACACTGATATTCAGAAAATATGTAGAGATTTCTACTTCAAATCTTTAAGTTCCTAGAGATATATTTAAGTTTAAGTAAAATATTTAGCTATTTCTAACCTATTCTGTCGACCAAGGGCTCCACCGGGGCTAGATACCCGATCTTCTCTAAGGCTATTAGGCAATTTAAGTTAAAGTTTTTTTAACTAAAGTTTACTTCTTGGAGCTATGAAAAAACGCATCTGTTTCCTTCCACCTCTGAGCTCCAAGTCCGGGACCTGTTCGGTGGATGTTGCCAGATTCCCCATAACATTTATATCATTTATAACATAGCATAGCATAAGTAGCATTTTTCAAAGTACCAGGATCTAGGATCCCATAACCTTTCCATCTGAAGGTGTCCAGTAAATGGTATGAGTCAAATGACAAGAAAAGAATCACCAAAAAGGTGAGTCTCAAAGGGCACTAAAAAAAGTGATAAATATGATAATTCAGAAAGTCAGACCGAAAAGGTTTCCAGTTTGAAAACTAAAGGTCTAGCTCCCTTCAATCTACTCATAGGATCGTGATCAAATTTCAAAAAACACTGCTATTCAGAAAATATATAGAGATTTCAACTATGAAATCTCGAAAATCCTATACATATACCAAAGTTTCAATAAAATATTAAGCTATTTCTAACCTCTCCTGCCGACCAAAGGCTCCACCGGGGTTGAATACCCGATCTCGCCCAAGGCTATTAGGCAATTTAGGTTAAAGTCTAGCTAACTAAAGTTCACTACTTGGAGCTAGTTAAAACACTCGTCCGCTTCCTTCCATGTCTAAGTTCCAAGCCGGCCCTTCTCAATTAATGACATCTATTAAAAAGAAAGAAAAATTATAATAATTTTCGTCTAAAATATCAGTGGTAGATATGACGGCAGAAAATGTGTAAAATAATTAATTGCATACTTATAACCGTAATTCACGAACTCATTTATTATCAACCGCTTGTTTAGTTTCGGCTGAGAAGCGTTACATATATACAATTCGGACAATAATGCTTGATAGGAATCATAGCATCTAGTTTAACAAGTTTCGTTTCGGACATATTATTAGCGAGGTTCTTTGGGTTAACATGTCATTGTAATTAACATTGTTTAGATAGGACAATTCACTCATTGCTATAATGAGTGCAGGGTTTAAATAGGTTAGTGTAGTCAAATGATGGCCAAAATTAGATGCTATGATTACCGTTTTTGTTTTCTTTCCTCTACGTATGACTATAGGTATAATAATTTGAACTAACATTTCCAATTTCCAATGTTTGATGCTTAATTGAATGATAATCGTTCTTCCAGTACATCGGTACATCACTTTAGAAATAAAAGATAAAGATTCATTTTGAAAAAGACTTTCACGTGCATTTGCAATTCTCCTGATTCTCTCTCTCACAAGTTCATTAATGTTTATAAACGACACAGGCTGGATATATTATTATAAATTCCTGCCATGTGCCTTGATTCATTTATCATGCTATCGAGATTTTATTTCCGCTACCACAGAGTTACTACCTTATGGCTCCCGAGATATTCGTTCGCACTGTCCAAATTTCCTATACAACGTTACCCGTGTGGCCCGATGATTGGTTTAAATAGATTCTCACTTGGCCCGTGGCTTCGTTTCTAGACAGATTGTGACTGCTCGTGTTTTACTTTTAAACTGCATATTCTGTTGTTTCCTGCACTAAAGGTTAGTTTTGTCAGTATCCCCTTACATTTTATCACAGTTTGAACACGAATTTCCCGGTGTTGCAAAGGATTGCAACACCGGGAACACTCGGCGCGCGCTCTCAGAGCCCGTAACAAACGATCGAGATATTTATTTCGTCAGATTCTGGCGTTCTGTAATTCCAGACGTGCTTCATAGAAAGGTCCCAAATTTCGTAGACGGGTTCCATTTTACCCGACCCCATGTTTGGTTAGAAAATCAGATTCTTAGCTGTAAGGGAAGGCTTCAATAATGTCTTTGGAAATATGGGGAATCTGGCAACGGCAGCAGATTTAAATGTTATTTTAGCTCTTTACTTTCAGAGTTAGGGAGTAAAAAATGGCAACAGTAGATTTGACAGCGATTCTCGTTTCCCGTAGGAACAGCATTGTCAATATGTTTGCTCTAGTAAGCCCCCGTTTGGATTTTCGACCTAACATTTGACACTGCAATCCGGATCATAATCTGAAACATTCTCTGAAGATTTGTAGCGTGTACGTTAATTTCCCGATGAGTTATGGCTGCCACAGACAGACACACACACACACAGACAGACATCTTCTTTTATTATATAAATTGCATTTGTTTTAAATTTGTCCTTTACAGGGTACAAAGTTTGTCTCAATCGACAGAGCTCATTCCGATCGTATCCACAATTATCGCTTCCTTAATCAGCCATTAATTAAAGTTCTATTAGGTGCAAAATTTTAGAATGTTTCTTGGTCATCTAAAATCATGAAAGGTTCTTGTCTGAACAGGAATTAATGTATCGTATGAAATTATAGTAAAATATTGAATTTGTATCGAGGAAAACTTTCGTTCTTGAATTTCGTTTATTTTTTCAGGGCGATAATTGAAATTACCTAATTGGCTCTTATATGTAGCAAAAATGGCCACTAGCTCGATCAGAATGAAAATTTGGATCTTTTGATGGACTTATTAAGATTCTATCACCTTAACGCAAAAAAACGTTAGCTACCATATTTTTTTTGAAGAAGACAAATATCATTAGGTTTCTTATCGTTGTAATTGTATAATTGCAATTCAGTTATTCCATTGAGGAAACATTTTGAGGTTAAGAAACAAGAATTTAAATTCGAAATACAAAGCATGATACGGTATCTGATATCTAAATTAGCTTTTAATAAGCTCCTGGCCTTAAACGTTAAAATCATTGTATATAGCGCTTATGGCAATGATAGTAAAGGAAAACAACCCCGAAGAGGCCCAATGGGCAAAAACAAGGGCTTAATTAAAACATAACAATTGATGATCACATTAAAACACAACAGTTGATGAAGTTAGGTAATGATCAAATATTATGATCACCCGACTCCAAACCCATCACATATTTGTGGAATGTCGTGGAACTGGAATTCCATGGGCGATACATCAGCTACCTCTTAGTAATGGGACACCGCGTATACCCTATTCCCAATTTGTTCAACGTGTATACCTATAGTATCATCTCCAATATAAAGTGAATTACACTCAGTTATAAAAATAAACATTTCTCACATTTTTAAATCTGTAGGCATCTTTTTTATTTTATGCTTACAAAATATCAACTAAGATCCATGTCTTCCCCTCATCGCTTTACTCCCTTTGAGTTGTTCATAATTTTCGGATGACCCTACTTAATGTTAATGACCCTGACAATGAAGGAAAAAAGTATGGAATATATAATAAGTATTGCTAGCATCGATTCATAGTTAACAGGTTGATAAAAGGTACATGTTATTGCAATTAAATGACAAAGTATTATGATAGTGATTGAAGAAAACATAATTCTTTCCTGCTAATAGCCTTGTTTCAATGATTTTTCCATACTTTCAATTATTAGCAGAAATTTATTCCTTGGACTTAGTTTTGCATTTTTATTTTAGAATTTCATTATTTTAATCATTTTAGTTTTCATTTCGATATACCTTCCGATTTTATAGTAATTACCACTACTTAAATTGGCAACTTAGCTATAAATTTTATTACACGGCTTCACAACACCAACTATGGCCGCTACTAATATTTCGTGAATAGTTCTTGTTTGAACAAAGAACTAGAATATCATTTTAAAAAGCGGTAACACTTCATACCTGATTCGTTCATTTTTAACGAATCATTCGGGAATGATTCATCACTAGTACAGAGACACTGAGAAAGGGTGAATTGTTCAACGTAGTTTCGATTGTGTAACAGAAATAATAAACTTTGAGCAGAAAGATCACGATGGTAGAGGAAAGTTTTAGAATATCTACCAAAATTGCATATTCGTAATATATAATCACGAAGTTTCAAATAATTGTAATAATTTTAATAATTCAATATAATCTCGGTGGACAAAAAAATTTAATCACCTCTAATTTCTCTTCAAATATATTTTGTAACACCTCCCTTCGCATGAATAACAGCAGCGATACTGTTAGGTAGGGATTCCGCCAGTCGTCGGATGTAATTTACATCAGTTGTAATCACTCCTCCAGATATAACACTCGTAGTTCAGCTAGATTTCGTAGATTCCTATTCCGATGCTTCAAACTCTGTTCCATAGTCCCAAAGGATTTCAATCGGATTTACATCCGGTGACTTTGCGGGCCAGTCGAGGTCTCACAATGCTCCTCGAGCCAGTCGAGGTCTCACAATGCTCCTCGGGCCAGTCACAAACAGTTTTGTCCCTGTGCACCTTGCATTTGTCATCCTGGGACACTGGAGGGTCTATGTAGTGTTTGTCCTTCAAATGAAACACAAACCGCAATACCTGGTCTTCCTAAATATGTATTATACCTTCCTGATTTAGACGCGTCGATGCATGAACTAATGGGTCAAACTCATGGTAGGTAAAACATCCCCAGAATATCACAGAACCACACTGAATACTACCTTGGATAGAGTTCGAATTAAAGGCTTCGTTATTCCTCCGATGAAACCTGTGTCTTCCATCGTTGGCTTACAGACCGGAACTCGACTCATCTGACCAGATAAGAATTACCAGTGGAATGCAATCGAATGTCTTGTCCGTTGCAACTGAGCTGCTTTATGTGCAGCTGTTTGCATAGATTTGTTCCGAGATACTCTGGTCCAAATACCCAAAGAATGCGGTTTCTTTCGAAATGTTCTTTGTGAAAAGGCAGATGTGGTCCTTCGTCATTGCATGTAGCAATTTCTGCCTGCTTTGAAATCGGTTTACAGTCACTAGTCGTGATACTCATCGATGGTCCCTGTCTGTGAGCACTGACATGCGATCACAGTAACGTCTTTGATTATACTGGTCTGCAAAAATAAAAACTTTTTCCCCTCGCTTCGAAAATTTTTCTGATTGTTATGTTTTGGAGAGTGATGAATCCGAATCTGACAGCCGTTTTGTTCCATCACCTACAGTTTCAAGTTATATGCGTTTAATTTAGAAAAACACTCTTTTAGTCAGAGGAGATAAATATATTTTACCAAATATTTATTTATGTTATACAAAGCTAAAACTGACACTAATAAATCTTGATAGATGTAAATATTTACAAAAAAGTATATTTTGCTGTCTTCTATAGCTTATATTTTATTTCTGGAGCTTCATGCTGCAGAGCCCAGGAGCAGTCCGCCAACATACTCTCGTTTCATTTGTCGCTATATCCAATCGAGCATCTGTGATTTGTGTTGGAACAGCATATCCGATCTGTGGTGGCTCAACCACGTAACTTACAAGAGTTAAAGAATATGCTGGTAACGTATAACCAGATACCAAAAGACACCTTTAGAAAACTTGTAGCGTCTATGCCTCGACGGGTAACAGCTATTGCGTGCGTTACCTCGACGGTAACGGCACGTGGAGGACCAACATCATATTAGGCAGCTGGTCATAATGTTTTGGCTCTTCGGTGTAAATATATCAGACAGATAATTTTATATTCCCTCAAAATGTACCATAAAAATCATATTTTAGAAGCTGTGGAACATCGAATTTGGCTTTCTTCTGATATGACAAAAATTCGGTACTTTGTTATCTAGGTAGTATATATCAATTGAAATGCTTAAACTTTCATATGCTAGAGCTATGGGTCAGGAGGACTGTTTTGGTATTGCAACAAGTTGCATATTGATAAAAAAGTTTAAAATACATTTCTTGTCTCAACACCATAAAGATAAAAAAGACTTGATTCCATTGATAGCGGTCTCATTTTCGGCTGAAGGCCACCATATTCGCGTGAGATCGTTACAGTCGCTACCTTGATTATGATGAAACTTATTGCTTGTGAATTACAAAAATGACTTCAAGGGCCATATATGTCCGAGAATTCCTACCCCACAATTCTGCCCCCTGGGGCTCACCTTTTGGTGATTTTTGTCTTGTCCTTTGCGACTCATGCCACTTATTGAACACCCACAGATAGAGAAGGTTAGGGGATCTTTTATCTTGGTACTTCGAAAAATCTTAATTATGCTACATGCTACTATTTAGAATTTGAGAAAAGTACAAAAAGAGAAAGTTATTGGAATTCCTTCACTGCCAAATTAGAAGTCATGCTTAAATTTCAATTTGATGCCAAAGGACTCGATTAATTGCATGGCGCGAATGAGTGATCAGATGTGATCTATTTAGGAATAGGCTAATGAGGAAACCACCTCAAACTCCAAACGTAGAAGGCTACCTAAACGGTTCTTTTTATTTACAATACACAAAATAGATTTAAATAATGTGCATTTTGGAGAAGTATTTTAAGAAATCCGATAAATAATGTACATAGACGTATATTATTATTTAACTAAATGAAAAAAGAGTCGTAAATAATAAGCAGAATGAACAATCCTAAGCATAGAGGAAATATTGACTTGATCCCGGTGGAGTACGAACCTACGACCTTCTAATGCCATGTCTGGTACTCTGATTCCTGAGCCACCAGCTGTCGACCGAGATATATTCTATTGATTGCTTTATACCACGTGTCAGTCATTGCAAGTTGCCTTAACTACAATTGCAGATGCTAGTCGAGAAAACACTTTTGAGATATAAACCTGGGCTAGTTGAGATGAGTCCCATGTTTACAGGTCATTTTCTGTGCTTTTTCTAATATTGAAAATTACGTTCCCTCCATTTGTATAACATGAAACCTAAGCTTTTATGATTGCTTGAACAGTGATTTATGATGTATAAATTTCAAATATTTCTTATATCCACTAAGTTATTACTATAAGCTTACAGGAATATTGCTAGTTTATTTTGGGTCACTTCATATATAAAGATAAAGGGACATAGTTTAGAAAAGGTAATATTCTTCATTTCGTTCTGAAGGTGATCAGTGTAATTATAAAAACAATTTCTTAACTTTTAACCTATCATAAAAGTTTTAGATATTTTAGTTATCATTAAACGAAACGCTAAATTTTCATTTTTATCTTATGCTTTTAGTTAAAGAAAGATCATAGAAAGAGAAGTAAAAATGGCTACCACTATAAATCATAACATATTTTAGTGTAGTTTTATACCCCCGTTCAATCATAGTTTATAGTACGTTGATGAATCGATTCTGGTTCAGTGATTTACATGTAAGTCGCTACAAATTACCATAAAAATATATCACTAATAAATTTCATAGCAAGTCTTCCGAAACAAATAATGTCGCATCAGACGAATTTAGCATCCTAATCAAAACCGGAACGTCACTTTCATTTAAGTAACATATTTTGTGTAAGAATCTTCCCTTTTTGTACTGATGTAACCATATCAAATCATTGTTAAGGTGGTAGCAGTTAATTATATAAAATAATTAGTAATAATTAGTAATACTTAACAAGGGATAATATGTTTCAAAAAACCTGTTTTTGTAATCGGAGAATGTAAAAATATACTAATCGCAAAAAATAAATATAGCATTTTAATTTCATTTTAATATTATTTTGATGTTTTTAATGTCTATAACATTAAAAATAATACATTTTTATTAAAAGATAAGGAGTTCCACATTAGAACATATCCTCTCCCCTCAAGTCGTTAGTTACGGGATTTACGGACGAGTCCCTAAAGAACACATACACACTAAATGATACATGCACTCTTTAGGAACTCATTCTTGAAAAGACTAGAGGCCATTTCATTAAGTATGTTAGGCCATGTTATGTCAATAGCATCTCAGATACAAAACTCATCATCGTCATCATCAAGCAGCCATGGCTATATGGAGGTCCAACCAGACCGTGCGATTTAGCTTTCCAAGCATTTCAGTCCTCACTAGTTCTCATGTCCGACATTGTGTGTCCACCGTTTCCTAGGTTTTCCCCTCTTTCCGAGGCCTTTAGACACACTCTTGATAACCCTATTAACTAATCTATAATTATCCATACGGCAACACGGCCAAACCGAGATTATGAATCTTTTCCAGTTTTAAAATTCAAATTACATGCGTCTTGAAACTTTCCCGTAAAATGATCATGATCTCTTACTCGATCTCTCCCCAAGGGATTCTTGCATATATGGCAGTTTAAAGCATTTTCGTATAATTTTTGCCCTTCGTCGTAGAGACACATAGCAACATTCTGCTTCATCAACTTTTGAATAATTTCTTCTTCCTCTAGAAGACACTTCAAGAACTCCTCTATAACATTCGGACCCCTATAAATCGTGGAAGGTTCGTAACTATACACATCAGGGCCCACAAACACATAAACAAATCCACACGCTTCATGTTTAGCCGTAATTGTAGAAGCAGTCGGTTTATGGAGGCATGTATCTACTTTTACTAAAAATGATTCGAAGTCAGCATAAATCACATAAGGTACAGGGAGTTGAAATATGCAATTCGTACACTTCAGACACTTCTCTTCTTCACTTGGCAGCTCTATATTCTGAGGGCCGTGTTCTTCACAATAGGTCATATGCTCCTTTAAAATAGATTCCTTCGGAAAACGTTGAAAACAATAATCGCAGTAAAAGCTCATACATTTTTGGCTGGTAATGGAACTATCAAGTCTACTCATATTCTTAATGTAGCAGTAATGTCTCTTTTCTCTAACTGATAAGAGCATGAGATTAATAGGTCGTTTAGCTCTCACTGGTGTAATGTATAGAGGGTATGCTTCTTCTCGTATCCAAATATATTGATAGATACCCCATTCATCTTCTCAAACTTTGGATGTTGCGTTAGAGGAACAGGATAAACAAGGCTTGTGACGTCCAGTTCACTTTCCAGACGTTGATAATTAGTCAAACGATCAGCAATTTTTTTCAACTGGATATAAAGCAGCAAGTAGTGACCAAAAGAAACATTTCTGGTCGTTGTTGCGCACATTAACAATTGCATGATTTGTTTGTAGCTCTCGTGGTATAGGGATATAGCTAGAGCCTCCTAGAGGTGCGTATTTTCCACTTTTCACTTCAGGGAAAAGAATTTCATCTAAAACCCAGCCACTCTGGGAACCTTCATATTCTTCACAGGAAGCTTTAACTTTCTCATAGGCCAGTCGAAGATCGTTCTTTAAATCGGAATCTAGAAGACTTGTGATGCAGTTACTCCTAAAGAAAGGATTACTATATTCATCGGTGGAAGGGCTGGCTTTTCGGATAAAACGAAATCTGACCACTAAGTACCACTTGATTGTCTGCTTCAAGTGCAATTCTTCTTGTAGAATTCAATTCCACGAATCATCAAGGAAAACAATCAAATCATGTCTCCTTTCCTCATTAGCCATCAATTTCCTCATTGATAGAATGTCAGAGAAACGGCACGGGTCGTCTTCTTTTTCATCGTGCTTATTACACTCCTTTTTTTATTTTGCAGACATCCATCATCTGCAGAACGTTTCCACTTCTCATTTATGTGATGTGTACGTCGGATATGAAGCTCATAATTTATCTCTTCTACTAAAGGTCGTCCCACAAACTTCGCATTCAAAGTTGAAACTATTCTTATGAGAGTTTAGATGTCGCTCAAAGTTAACTTTCCTTGCAAATGTAGTTGTACAAGCCACACAATGGAAAAGCGCTCCTTTGTCATGAGATTTCTTATGACGGTCCAAGCTTGCAGGATGAGCGTAGACCATTCCGCAATCTTTACACTCATAGTCTGCATAATCAGCATGCAAACGCGTTGGGACTGGACTGCTCAACGAACACAAATGTATTATAGTATAACAATGGGATAATAAATAAAACATATATCAGTGGTTCTCAACCATTTATGCTTCACGTACCCCCTGGAAATGTGTATGTAACTGGCGTACCCCTTGTATAGATAGATAAAACTATAGTTATAGTATAACAATGGGAATAAAATGAAACATATATATCAGTAGTTCTCAACCTTTTATGCTTCATGTACCCCCTGGAAATGTGTATGTAACTGGCGTACCCCTTGTATAGACAGATAAAACTATAGATGTAGTATAGCAATGGGAATAAAATAAAACATATATATCAGTGGTTCTCAATCTTTTATGCTTTGCGTACCCCCTGGAAATGTGTATGTACCTGGCGTACCCCTTGTATAGATAGATAAAACTATTATTAAAGTATAGCAATTTGAACAAAATGAAACATATATATATATATCAGTGGTTCTCAACCGTTTATGCTTCACGTACCTCCTGGAAAAGTGTATGTAACTGGCGTACCCCTTGTATAGATAGATAAAACTATAGTTATAGTACAACAATGGTAATAAAATGAAACATATGTAAATATATCAGTGGTTCTCAAGCGTTTATGCTTCACGTAAGCCCTGGAAATGTGTAGGTAACTGGCGTACCCCTTGTATAGATAGATAAAACTATAGTTATAGTATAACAATGGGAATAAAATGAAACATATATATATATCAGTGGTTCTCAACCTTTTATGCTTCACGTACCCCCTGGACAGGTGTATGTAACTGGCGTACCCTTGTATAGATAGATAAAACTATACTTATCGTATATAAATGGGAATAAAATGAAACATATATATCAGTGGTTCTCAAACTTTTATGCTTCACCTACTCCCTGGAAATGTGTATGTAACTGGCCTACCCCTTGTATAGATAGATAAAACTATAGTTACAGTATAACAATCGGAATAAAATGAAACATATATATCAGTGGTTCTCAAACTTTTATACTTCACGTGCCCCCTGGAAATGTGTATGTAACTGGCGTACCCTTGTATAGATAGATAAAACTATTGTTATAGTATAGCAAAGGGAATAAAATAAAACATATATATATATGTGGTTCTCAAACTTTTATTCTTCACGTACGCCCTGGAAATGTGTATGTACCTGGCGTACCCCTTGTATAGATAAATAAAACTATTGTTAGAGTATAGCAATGGGAATAAAATGAAACATATATATATATCAGTGGTTCTCAACCTTTTATGCTTCACGTACCCCCTGGACAGGTGTATGTAACTGGCGTACCCTTGTATAGATAGATAAAACTATACTTATCGTATATAAATGGGAATAAAATGAAACATATATATCAGTGGTTCTCAACCGTTTATCCTTCACGTAAGCCCTGGAAATGTGTATGTAACTGGCGTACTCTTGTATAGATATATAAAACTATAGATGTAGTATAACAATGGGGATAAAATAAAACATATATATCAGTGGTTCTCAAACTTTTATGCTTTGCGTACCCCCTGGAAATGTGTATGTACCTGGCGTACCCCTTGTATAGATAGATAAAACTATTGTTAAAGTATAGCAATGAGAATAAAATTAAACATATATATATATATATCAGTGGTTCTCAACTGTTTATGCTTCACGTACCCCCTGGAAATGTGTATGTAACTGGCGTACCCTTGTATAGATAGATAAAACTATATTTATCGTATAACAATGGGAATAAAATGAAACATATATATCAGTGGTTCTCAAACATTTATGATTCACGTATGCCCTGGAAATGTGTATGTAACTGGCGTATCCCATGTATAGATAGATAAAACTATAGTTATAGTATAACAATGGGAATAAAATATAACATATATATCAGTGGTTCTCAAGCTTTATGCTTCATGTAAGCCCTGGAAATGTGTATGTAACTGACGTACCCCTTGTATAGATAGATAAAACTATAGTTATCGTATAACAATGGGAATAAAATAAAACATATATCAGTGGTTCTCAAACTTTTATGCTTCACGTCCCACCTGGAAAGGTGTATGTAACTGGCGTACCCTTGTATAGATATATAAAACTATTGTTATAGTATAGTAATGGTAATAAAATAAAACATATATATCAGTGGTTCTCAACCTTTTATACTTCACGTACGCCCTGGAAATGTGTATGTACCTGGCGTACCCCTTGTATAGATTGATAAAACTCTTGTTAGAGTATAGCAATGGGAATAAAATGAAACATATATATATATCAGTGGTTCTCAAGCTTTTATGCTTCATGTAAGCCCTGGAAATGTGTATGTAACTGACGTACCCCTTGTATAGATAGATAAATCTATAGTTATCGTATAACAATGGGAATAAAATGAAACATATATCAGTGGTTCTCAAACTTTTATGCTTCACGTCCCACCTGGAAAGGTGTATGTAACTGGCGTACCCTTGTATAGATAGATAAAACTATTGTTATAGTATAGTAATGGTAATAAAATAAAACATATATATCAGTGGTTCTCAACCTTTTATACTTCACGTACGCCCTGGAAATGTGTATGTACCTGGCGTACCCCTTGTATAGATAGATAAAACTCTTGTTAGAGTATAGCAATGGGAATAAAATGAAACATATATATATATCAGTGGTTCTCAACCGTTTATGCTTCACGTAAGCCCTGGAAAAGTGTATGTAACTGGCGTACCCCTTGTATAGATAGATAAAACTATAGTTATCGTATAACAATGGGAATAAAATGAAACATATATATCAGTGGTTCTCAAACTTTTATGCTTCACCTATCCCCTGGAAATGTGTATGTAACTGGCCTACCCTTTGTATAGATAGATAAAACTATAGTTATAGTATAACAATGGGAATAAAATGAAACATATATATCAGTAGTTCTCAACATTTTATGCTTCATGTACCCCCTGGAAATGTGTATGTAACTGGCGTACCCCTTGTATAGATAGATAAAACTATAGTTATCGTATAACAATGGGAATAAAATGAAACATATATATCAGTGGTTCTCAAACTTTTATGCTTCACCTATCCCCTGGAAATGTGTATGTAACTGGCCTACCCTTTGTATAGATAGATAAAACTATAGTTATAGTATAACAATGGGAATAAAATGAAACATATATATCAGTAGTTCTCAACATTTTATGCTTCATGTACCCCCTGGAAATGTGTATGTAACTGGCGTACCCCTTGTATAGATAGATAAAACTATAGTTATCGTATAACAATGGGAATAAAATAAAACCTATATATCAGTGGTTCTCAACTTTGTATACTTCACGTGCCCCCTGGAAATGTGTATGTACCTGGCGTACCCCTTATATAGATAGATAAAACTATAGTTATAGTTTAACAATGGGGATAAAATAAAACATATATCAGTGGTTCTCAAACTTTTATGCTTTACGTACCCATTGTATAGATAGATAAAACTATAGTTATAGTATTAGAATGGAAATAAAATGAAATATATATATATATCAGTGGTTCTCAACATTTTATGTTTCACGTACCCCCTGGAAATGTGTATGTAACTGGCGTACCCCTTGTATAGATAGATAAAACTATAGTTATAGTATAACAATGCGAATAAAGCATAAATATATATAACATATATCTAACGACTTCTAAGCTCTCATGGCGTAACCCAAAAATTTTACCGCGTACCCCTAAGGATACGCATACTCCATATTGAGAGTCTTAAAGGAAAGAAATTGCGTTTAAGCTTTCACTATGTATTACATTAAATATTTTCGGATGCATCTAGAAAGAATCATCCATTCAGGATAAGTTTGGAGTTTAGCTTGCATATTCTACTTCGAATAAACGAAAGTTAAATTATTTATATTAATTTAGTACATAAGACTACTGGTAGTTTAATTGCTTGCAAATTTCACAAATGTTTACATGCATTTCTAGTAGTGGTATGTACGGAAATTTTTTAACTCTATGCAAATAAAGTTTGAAAAGGAACAGAGAGATATAGAAAATTTCTGTTTGTTTCGTGCACTGTCACTCTCTTCTTCAACTCTTTTTTTTTTATCTCGTTTTTTTTGAAAACGAGATAATAGTTTCGCTTTTTCCGTCTCTCTGTCTCTACACATGAAACTTCTTTTAGTCACAAAGAAAAATTAAAAATTCCTTTTATATTGGATAAGCATCGATGAAATATTACAATAGGCACTTTGCGAATCTCTCTAAAACAATAATTACGCCCTCTAACGGTGGAAAAAGTAAAATATTTCAAAATTTAAAACGAATATTAAAAATGACGTGTTTTTGCTAGGAATTTGAAATTTTGGTGGTGGAATATGAAGGTTACGAAATTTTCGCTGTCAGCAATGAGTTTGCTCCTTAGACCCAGGGGGGCGGGGGTATATATAACTTTTTTTGTTTTAGCAGATAATTTTTTGCATTTAGAGATAAATGAAAAAAAAAAACTTTTTTGGGTTATATAGGAATTGATAAAATATTATGATTCCCGCGTTCGGAATCTTTCGAACACTTTACCTGCGCCCTCTAACGGTGAAAAAGTTTGAAAATTCCAAAATTTCAAACGAATATTTCAACGATATAATAGTAATGATAGAAATATGAAATTTTGAAGGTGAAATATGAACGTCATGAAGTTTTTATTGGAAAAAATGAAAATGATAAATACAAATCTCTTTTTTAGTTTGATTGGTAATAATGAAATATTATAATTCGCATTTTAGAAATACTTAGTAGTTTAAATTTATTTTTATACATTAAAAGAATGGAAACTGAGAGTGAATTCAAAAATATAGTAGTATTTAATAATTATTTATACAAGAAGTATGGGAATTTGAATAATGAACTAAATATGTTTATGACTAATTATTCACTATCTTCTATTGACAAATGCAAAATATTCAAATATCCTTAATTTGACATTCAAATTAACAAGTTTCAAGTGTCAAACTATCTTAATTGAGGAGACAGCACATTATCAAATAAATTTCTACTTAGTACATTATCAAATATTCAACAGCAGGTTACTTAAATCAATTAATAATAAGAACGACTTTAGGTTTGCAAGAGTAAAAAGTATTTTCTTTAAATTATAACACGACCTTATGCCTTATTTATACCACCTCTGCCTTCTGTTCTGTAGTAGTACAACTTTGTATGAAAGAACACCAACGTACTAAAAATGGATTTTCTCTATAAGGCCAAACCTGTTCTATTCTTGAACACAATCAAATCACTATTGGACACTGATTGAAAATGACATCTCCATTAAGACATACATATGATAGTAATTGTAGAACTACGTGTAAGACGACTAATCTCATACAACACCAAATCAACTATTTTTATATCTCTCCAATTCACCGAATTAACAACTAAGTATCCTTTTTTTAGACGAATCAAATCAAATCAATCAATTGGCCATTTAGCACATTCTGTGCACAAAATTGACGTCAGAGATAAAAACAACCCAAACAACAACAATCGAACCAGTACTTCCTGCAGTACCGTCTAAAACAAACCGACGTCAATTCTCTTTTCCTGCTAACTTTCAAAGTGTGTTATATAAGGCGTTTTGTTTTGCAGTTATTCCTTTGCTTTGGAGGTCCATATCTGAGCATTTATTTCTGTCCTTTTTTGTTACCTCTCTTCTTACTTCAACTGCTTTGATCATATATTTGGATACGCCTGGAGACCGTATTCGTCAGGGAGACGTAATATTTTGTCAGAATATTGAATTTAACTTCACGCTAACGTAATATTCGTAATATTTTTGAATTATGAATATCTTTTCAATTGTTTAAATGGTAGCTAGGTTGTCACTGGAAGGAGAGCTCTGCACCAATCCCCTGTGATGATGCATAGAATCGGCCAGGACTAGCACCTAATGTCCGACCCCGCCTTCTCGTGGTGCAGATCGTTAGTATCTTTCAAAAGAGATATTCTCTCGTGGAAGTGAACAGAAGTGGAGGGCTACCAGATTAGTGTGGCCTACTGATCTGGACAACTATGGCTACTTTTCTTTTTTTTTCCTACCCTGCTGAGGAGTGGTCAACCACACAGAGTCCTGATACTGACCATATAAACCCACTGGACTGGATTGAAAAGAGGCTCTGAGTTTCATTATGGATTCTGAATTTGCTGCACTGGTGGGCTTTTGTGGAGGGAGAATCTTCCCCTGTGTTTTCTGTTTGTTTTTGAGTTGATTGCAAAAAAAAAATGATGAGATGGAAATAATAAAGTCCCTTCACTCTATTTAGCGTTATTAATGATTTAAACATAGATGTCACAGCGTTACCTGGGTGACATTTTAGCGTCAATATATCAATAAATATTTTGTGGAAAAAATTTAGGCGACATATGGGACTTGAACCCGCATCTCTCTTGAATCATGCCAGAGAGAGAAACATACAACCATTTATTATTTCCAGCTCACTCAGTGCAATGTAAAAAAGAAATTGTGATTAGATGGCGCCTATGGTTGGCACCGAAATTCATCGGTTGATTATGGATCCTGATTTTGCTGCACTGGTGGGCTTCTGTAGAGGGAAAATCTTCCGTTGTGTTTTCTGTTTGTTTGTGGGTTGAGAGCCCCAAGTGAATAGATTCACAGCATATGTTTATCGGTTGGTGGATAATCCTGAGCAGGGGTCATCGCAGGCACCTGAACTCTTTGCTTCTACTGGCATCGTCAAATTCTACATTGGAGGAAGCCTTCCAGTGTAGATGGCTTCAGCCTTTAGTGGTGGGGGAACGGGTCTTTGCCCCATGTCTGCGATTAGGAGGCTGTTTGATATTGTCGGCATTCCCTCTCTCAATAAATATAGTTTCTTTAAACATCCCACTAACCATTTTCTCTCCATAGGTAGTTGGAATGTGAGGACTCTGCACAGAACTTTTTTCTCTTGATGTCCTCACACAAGAATTCCACCATTATAATTTAGATATTCTCGGCTTGCAAGAGACCAGATGGACAGATAAAGGTCAGATTCTTAAAAATAATCTAAAATTACTCTTTTCAGGGAGGGACGACAATAAGCATCACCAAGGCGTGGGTCTGCTTCTCAGCAGCCACGCTAGTAATGCTCTTCTAGGATATGAGTGCATTAATGAAAGGTTTCTTACAGCAAAATTTCAGACAAGCGTTAAAAACTTGAATGTTATCTTCTGTTATGCCCCACTGAGGATGCCGATGAGGATGAGAAGGATATGTTTTACGGACAACTTCAGGATATTTTGAATTCTGTCAAGAAAGGAGATATTATCGTTGTTCTAGGTGACTTCAATGCCACAGTTGGTACTGACTCTGACCTTTGGGGAGGAGTAATAAGCCCTTTTGGTATTGGTAGCTGCAATGGCAATGGGCAACGTCTCCTACAGCTAAGTAAACTCAATGGATTCAGAATAATTAACTCTTATTACAAACACCGCGACATACATAAGTACACATGTGTTTCACCCGATGGGATACATAAGAATATGATTGATTATATATTAATTAACAGCAAATGGGCTAGTTATGCTAGGAATACAAGGTCATATAGGGGAGCTGAAATTGGATCTGACGATTATTTTGTTAAAATTGTGTTACAACTTAAACTTAAAAAGTGTTGTGCTAGGGTTAATCATTTTACCTTTAATACTGAAGCTCCGGAAGACTCAGTTATTGCTAAAGCTTACCGTGATAGGTTACTTAGTCATTATGACTGTCATTGTTTGCTTACTACTAAAGTTGAGGTAGAATGCGACAGTTTTAAACAGGCTTTTCTTGACTCTAACAGTACTCTTTTCGGAAAAAAGGAGTAGAGGAGAAAGAATTAATTGAGCGAAGAGACACTTGAGCTTATTTCGGAAAGAAAGAACTGCAGGAATGTCCTTAATCAATAACCTATTAGTCCTAAAAGAAAGCATTACAGAGAACATAATAAACGTGTAAAAGATCAGTTAACTGCTGATAAGAAACTTTGGCTTGATGGCTTGGCTGCCAAAACCGAGGAAGCAGTTAGAGAGCACAACAGAAGAGAGCTGTACCAGATAGTTAATGTTTTGCGTGGTAAGACACGGACAGGCATGCAGGGATTGAAGGATACACAATGTAAGGTTATATAAGGTGAGGATTCTGTCATGGCCAGATGGGCTGAGCATTTCAGTGATGTTCTAAACACTATGATTAGTTCACTCCCATTGTTTGCAATGCTGACAAATGCATTGGTGGCTTTAATGTTGCCCCTATAACACAATCTGAAGTTATTTTGGTTATTTCTAAACTTAAACTTCATAAATACCCAGGGGTAGATGAAATTAATACGGAAATGCATAGAGCTGGGAATGTTTCGGTTACCACTTGGATAACTGAAATTCTGAATATCTTTTATGATAAAGGCATGGTTCCTAAGGATTTTACCAGAGTTATTGTTATCCCTGTTTTCTAAAAAAGTGATCGCAGTTCTTGTGATAACTATAGGGGTATCAGCCTACTCTCTGTTCCAGGTAAAGTTCTTTACATGATTGTGCTTAATAGAATTAAGAATCTGGTTGACAGGCAATTGCGTGGTGAGCAATGTGGATTCAGAAGTGGTAGGGGATGTGTAGATCACATATATTCACTTAGGCAGATTCTTGAGAAATGTTTAGAGTTTCAGAAATATATACCACTATATATACCAGCTATATATAACAGGACAAAAAAAAGAAAGCAATTAATTCCCCATTTACTCAGCTGCATGCTACAGAGGTCTGAGAGGATCCCCACACTTTAATATATCTTAAAGAATTAATTAAAGAAATTACGTTCGTGTTGGTGGTGATGCCCCACATTATTGAGGCATGCGTGAGGATAAGCTGCAGAATGGTCTTATACAAGAGTAGCTTATTTTCCGGAGGCAGTGGAGAATTCCACTCTATCCTAGGGCCAAGTTAAGAAATAAAGATATTGACTTTGGGAAGCACATTAGTTACATGTGCATCCCATTTAAGCTTCTTATGTAGAGTACCACTAAGGTATTAAACCTTTGGTATCCATTTAGTTTGTGTACCAAATATAGTTGAAGAATCAGGATTAATAATTCTTTTACTGGGAAACAGAATGATTGACTTTTTCAGGATTAATCTTGATTCTCCATTTAGAGTACCAGCGCTCTGCCTTGTCCAATCCCAGCTGCATTCGTTTAATAGCTATATTGGGACTGAGGGACAGAGAAAGTAGAAAAATATCATCGACGTAAAATGTCATTGTGATCGGTTTAAGATCAGGGAGATCATGAATATAAATATTGAATAGATCAGGGCCCAACAAGGAATCTTGTGGGACACCTGCATCTATCTGTCTCTCAGTAGACAAACAGTTGCCTTCCGTTCAAGTATGACTGGATGATATGTGTCATACCCGAGGAAAAGTCAGCTTTAATCATTTTAAAAATGAGACCCTCAGTCCAGAGCTTACCAAATGCTTTTGATACATCTAAAAAGGTGGACGCAACAGTATTCTTTTTATTTTGAAATTCAGCTAGTTTTTCAACTTTTACTCTCAGTAGTTGAGGTTCTACCTAAAGCCAAATTGTTCCTCTGGAATTAGGCTATTTTGATCAGTTTGCTCCAGAGACGATTCAAGATTATTCTTTTAAATAATTTTCCTAAGCAGAAGCAGACTGACAGGTCTGTAACTGAGGAAAAAATGGGTTTTCCCAGGCTGTGCACCATTTTAAAAAAATAGCACTCTTCCTGATTGATGGAAAATATTTTAAGCTTAAAAGGGCATTAAAAATGTAACAGACGTAAACAATGGCCCTAGGAGGAAGTTTCTTAATCATAGTGATAATAAGAACATCGAGACCAAGAGCATTTCTAGATTTTAACATCATAATAGAGTTATTAATCTCCGTAGGAGTTGCAAATCTGATACTTGAGATCACCGACTGAGAAAAATAGTTCACTGCATTTTGAACATCTTGTGATGCATCTTCATCTGACAAATCACCATTGCTCTTAAACTGATCTTCCAAAGAGTCGCAAAAGCTTCCACCTTTTCCTCATTATCATTGTAAACAATCACATTCATACTATGAATGGGAGGATAATCATTAGGTGATTTCTTCAGGGCAGTGGTAATTCGCCAGATGGAGTTATCCTCAGTTGCAGGCGAGGATAACTTTTTTTATCCCAAGAGTGAAATCGATGCTCGCGAATTCTATTGTGAACAGAGATTTGGAGCTCTCTGAGACTTTCATGAATCTGTGGCAGTCGATGTTTTTGCCAATCTCTTCTGACTTTATTCTTAAGAGATATTGTAACGCTCCAAACAAATGCAAAACACTTGAAGTTTTATGCTCCGGATAGCTTAGACGGGCGCCAGGCAATAATTAACAAATTGCCAAAAGTAGAATAAGTTGATAATAAGTTGATTTAGGGTTCAAATACCAGCGAGCGTTCATGAGTAAGAATCAAAATGATTGTCAAGTAATATTAAATATAAAAAAATCCTTAATTCGCGTTGCTCAAGAGAAAAAACTGTACAGACTCAAAAGGTTTATAACAAAACAGATTTATTTCCAAAATAATTCAACTCACCAAGACATCAATGAAGAACACATAACTCCAACTCCTGTGCTACACGACTGTGCTTGGTGCTACGCACCTTGTGCTCGTGCACTCACTTGTGCTACAACTTGTGCTACTCCTTCTACTACTCTACTGCTTATTGCTTATGCTACTGCTTAAGTGACTCGTAGGTCACCGGTTTTTTGACATGAGGCCGGCGCATGCCGGGAAAGACATTAACATACTATGACGAACGACGCAAAAGCTATGACGCAAGAGGGGGCGTGTCCTTGGCACGCGCTTTAACGGTACAGTCGGAAGATCGGAGTTGCGGCGCATGCGAAACTCCTAGAATCTCTTGGATGTGAATCTTCACCAAAATCACATAAAAAAACGGGTATTCGAACACCGTTATCTTCTCCTAATTACATTCAAATACGCAAAGCTAAGAAAATTCAAAATTTACAAACAAGCGGGAATGTAATCATCCGCTAATTCTTCTTCTATTCACAGAAATCACGATCTAGCTGAAATAAAAAATCATTAATTACCTCCCCCTTCAGAGCCAACGTCCCCCTCCCAAAGGAGTTATGCTGGTAACAACTCGGTTATCAGACTATGCCATTTGGGGACAGCTCCAAAAAGGTACACAAAAAAACACAAAATTCTGCAGTCATCATCATGGTCATCATCTATATATACCAATAAATACTGCCAATGTCATCGCAAAAATTACGTATCATTGACACATAAATATCACTGATGACACTGAACAGATTCAAACACATATACATAAATCGTATCTAAGAATAAAGAAAAAAGAGTGTGAATAATTTATAATATACGATGATAACATTTCATCGAATAACTTTTACATGAATCTCCTTTTTTTTTACATAAATTCACCTTGGAATGCATGTTATTTTACAATACAAATTCTTAAAAATGAAAAAATATTAAATCACTCTTTCACTCTCCTCATTCATATCCATAAATATTTTACAATTTCTAAACTTTCAATATCGACTTACAAAATTTTCAGCTATCAGTCAGCTGAAACGAAAAAATCTACAAAAATACATTTTAACTCACGTAAATACAATAACTAGAACTTCGATGAAAGCAAAAAAAAAAATTCTATTCACACAAGTATAAACTCGAACTACAATAATTTCACTTTCCAAAAATAAATATCGAACTCTAAAGTTTCAACAAGAATTCAAACATTGCTAGCTATATAAATCACAATAAATTTCTTCTTCGTCTTCATCTATTCCAGAAAACAAAGAACATTTATAAATCATAAGTGCCAAGTGAAAGAAAAATATACTTAAATTTCATTGTTGGCACTCCGTGGCGATAAATCATTTAGTCCGTTTCCGATAACATCCTTCCGTCGTCGTTGGGTGGCTTCACATAAAGTTGTTACTGAAGATCTCGTTCAAGTCAAGTCGTCGCTGTAGATCTCTCTCGTGACGTCATCTTCCCGATGTTCGCTGCTTCGCTGCCGGTTGTCGCTCTGCAGGGTCTGGTCGTTTCGTCGGCCTTTCGTCACGCTCTTGACGTCGATGGAACAGCTGAATCTTGCTTTGTCAGTCTTTGTCCTGTTGTGTGCAGTAGGTGATAATCTAATCTGTTCTTTTCTCTTCTGCTTGGTAAAGGTTCATCATCATCAGAGCCATCTTTCTCCTGGGTTTGTTGTGGAGCATCTACTTCTGATCTAGAAAATTCTATAGATGTTTTATATATCTTTATATTCACAACATTAAAGTATCCTACTGAGGCATTAGTGGTCATATTGGCCAATTCATACAGAAGTGGGGAAAGTTTCTTCCTTATAACATATGGTCCAGCATATAATGGTGCAAATTTCGTGATGAATCCTCTTTCTTTATCACTCTTATGATGTGTTTTAATCAAGACCTTATCACCTACTTTAAATTCCATATGTCGTCGTCTTTTATTATAATCCTCTCGTTGCTTTTGTTGTGCTCGTAGGGAATTATCTTGTGCCTTTGAAATGGCTCGAATATGCTGTTCCGTTCTAACCTCAATGGATTGTGGAGATGCAGGTTGGCCAATGAGTCTGTCCCAGGGTAATGTTAGTTCTCTTCCAAGAAATATCCATGAAGGCGTGAATTTGGTGGTTTCATGTAATGAAGTGCGTAAAGCAAAGGAAAACTGTTGCAAATATTTATCCCATGTACTATGTCTATTTTCAACGTAAGCAGCTATCATTCTGCCAATATTTCGATTAATTCTTTCTGTCAAATTTGATTGTGGATGATATGGAGTTGTATATATGTTTTATTTGGAACGTTTCACATACTTCAGCAAGCACATTGGAAATGAATTGGGGCCCATTGTCCGAAACTATACTCTTGGGTACCCCGTATCTGCATATAAATTCATTTACAAATTTCTTTGCTACGATTGTTAATGTTGCGTTTCTAACAGGAAATATTTCGACCCATTTCGAAAAATAATCTACTAAGACCAGAATATATTGGGAACCCGCTTGTGTTTGTGGATACGGGCCCATTAAATCCATGCCAACTAATTCCATGGGTTCATTGGAGATCGTGCTTTTCATAAGACCACAAGGACGGTTTTGATCGAATTTCGTGGTTTGAAAAATTAGGCATGTTTCTACATAGGTTTCTATGTCTTTTTTCAAAGCAGGCCAATATGATCTTTTGGCCACTTTCTGATAGGTTTTCCGGTAAAACCTAAATGTCCAGCTGAAGGTACATCATGTAATTCTCGGAGTACGTACTCTCTTAAATTCTTGTGAATAAATGGGCGATAACTGCCTGTTTGACTCGGTCGTCTGCAGTAGTACAAAATATCGTTAATTAATCTGAAATGTCTGGCTCTTCCAACAATACTTGAAGCTATACTAGGATCTAGAGGTAATTCGTCAGTTTTCAAATAATGATACACGTTTCCATATTCTAAATCTCTTTGTTGTTCAGTAATTAAATGTTCCTTGTATTCGATGGGAACTATTGTGGCGAGTGAGGGAGCAAAAGGCTTATCTTCGAGCTCTGGCGTAACTTCTGCCGGCCACACGGGAGCACGGGATAATGCATCTGGTAGCTGATGTGCACTTCCCTTTCGATGCTCGACCTTGAAATTAAATTCTTGTAGGCGTAATGCCCAGCACATTAGACGACCTGTTAGATTGGTAGATGTCTGTAACCATTGTAAAACAGCATGGTCAGTAAAAATAGTAATGTCGGATGTGTCTAATTGTACTTTAAATTTTTCTAGAGCCCATATTACGCTTAGACATTCTTTTTCAGTCACTGTATAGTTTCTTTCAGTATGACTCAAACTGCGACTGGCATACATGATAACGTGTTCACAATTGTCATTCTGTACTTGGCTCAGCACGGCGCCGATACCGACATCGGAAGCATCAGTGTAGATGTAAAAAGGTTTGCCTAACTGTGGCAAGGCCAACACGGGAGTATGACACAATGCATCTTTTAATGTCTGAAATGCTGTATCGCAAACAGGTGTCCAGTGAAACCGCTTTCGCTTTCGACGTAATTCACACAAAGGTTCGGCCAAATTAGCAAAATTGGGTACAAATTGTCGGTACCATCCACACATTCCTAAAAATCTACTAAGTTGTTTCGAATTGCGCGGTGTGGGAAATCGTTCTATGGCTTCGACCTTATTAGGTAACGTTCTTACTCCATCTTTATTAACATTGAAACAGAGGTATTGAACGTCCTCTCGGAGAAATGTGCATTTGGACAACTTTATGGTGAGTCCGGCTTCTCTTAACCTTGCAAATACCAAATTCAAATCACGTAGATGCTCCGAAAAATCAGTAGAAAAAATGACTATGTCGTCTAAGTATACTTCACAAATTTTTCCTTTTATGTCACCCAGAACTACGGACATAAGACGTTGAAACATGGCGGGTGCTCCTGATAAGCCAAATGGTAAGCAACGAAATTGGAATAATCCATCTTTTGTCAGGAATGCTGTTTTGGGTCGATCTGGTGGATATACGGACACCTGCCAATATCCTGAAGACAAATCTAGTGTGCTAATAAATTTCTTGCCAGCCAGTTGTGTTAGTAGAATCTGAATAACAGGTAGTGGATATCTGTCGGGGACTGTAACAGCATTTAATTTTCGATAGTCTACGCAAAATCTCAAATCACCAGTTTTCTTTTTACCGAGCACGACCGGTGAAGCCTAAGGGCTAAAACTTGGCACTATTATCCCATCCTCTAACATTTGTTTAATTTGTGTTGAAATTATCTCTTCTTTACTGGGAGGATAATTATATGGTTTGCTGTAAACAGGTCTATTATTGCCGGTGTCGATATGATGTCCTAAAATCTGACATCTACCGGGCTTGTTAAAATGTTCGTAATTAGCATTGAGCAGAGTTTCTAACTGAACTCTCTCGCTATTTCCCAAATGAGCGTTGTCAGCATGTTTTCTAAAGTCTGATTTTAACTGATCGATATCAAGTTTTTCTTTCATTGTTGCTTTTAATGAAATAGTATTGTTGGCAAAATCAAATTCAATCAATGTTTCCGTATCGCATCTATTCCTATTAAAGAGTCATATAATAATTCACTTATTACTAAGAATTCAAGTCTTATCTCCACATTATTTAAAGTGATAGGTAACTCAACAGTTCCTTGCGGAAAACACTGCTTGGAAGCACAAGCTAAGTTCAAAGGTCCACCGGACCACGGCTGCAAATTCAGTTTACGTTTTTCTGAATTTTATCCCATACTTTCTTATGTAGACATGTAAGATCAGCTCCTGTATCAATGCGAGCTATGAATTCTGTCATATCGTGATAAAGCTTCACAAAAGGTAAATGTAAGACATTATGTATACCCACAGTAGCAAGACTTAACTCATGAGAGGGCTTTTCTTGAGGAAATTTGGCCTCTCGCTTCAAAGATCCCGATAAAAGTTTTCCGAATTTTCATTCCTTTGATAGCAGTATTTCTCAGTATGTCCTAGTCGGGCACAAAAATTACAAGTGATAGTTTTTCTCTTTTGTTTAACCAAAGTTTAAGGTCTAGTGTTATGGTTCGAAGCTTGACGTGGCAAAAAGTCTCTACTAAGTTCATATTCCATAGTTCTAGGCGCGTTCGGCGCAAATTGTCGGGACCGTGTAAATTCCGGTCGTGCGGGAGTCATTCTACGCGACTCAACCTAATATCGCTGCTTTGGCGGGAATGGCATCCATTGTTGGTTAAGTGTATTTTCTGCAGATTGTCTTCTTGCAGTGTATTGCCGAGCCAATTTGACTAACTCGGTAACTGAATTCACATTTCGTACTTCTAGGAATTCTCTAATGGGCAAAAGCAATTGAGACAAAATGCAATTTACAATATCAATTTCAGTGGCATCAGCATCGTACAGCTGGTATATGTACCCCATATAAATTTTTCTATGTCATCTCTCTCCCTTTGTCTTCGTGAAAACAACTCTGTAGCTAGTTCTGTAAAATCATTATAAGCCGGATATATGTACATGATTTCGTTTTTAAATTCTTCCCAAAGTTCTATGCCATGACGACATCCTACGTTATTCCACCATTGCTTAGCACATCCAATTAGGCAAGATACTGCTAAAACAACTTTTTTGTTGCTTGGCACTTCATGTAAACGGAAGTGCTCCTCCATGGACTTGACAAATGTCCACGATGACGGACGTTTCGAACCGTCGAACCTTATCTCAGGTAAAGGCCAATTTACATAAGGACTATAGTTAATGGATGGGTTGGCAAATCGTCGTTGTGGCGGTTGAAAATACTCTGTTCTATCGCTTGCTTCTGACGGAACAGAAAATGGAACCTTACGTTCAAAGTTTCTTCGTTGGTGAACTGACGTAGCATTGTCAGCAAATTTAGGTGTCGTTCCCCTTTTCTCCCGATTATCATCAAGCAGATTCATTAGCACTTCTGCTTCCATTTGGAAATTTTGAAAACCTTTTTTAATCTTGAGCAGCGCTCAAAGGTACTGCTATACAACAATACTAAAGCTATAACTAAGCTTACAAAAATATAAATTTGCTTATCAAAAAAAGATTTTTCTTATCGTGCCTACGTACGTGTGCCCGGACACTTCTAATCATTACATAAAACAAATATCTTAAATATTCAGCAATATCAACGCTGAAACTTCAGTACCTTTGAATAATACCCAAAAAAAATATTAAGCTACTTGCTCAACAAAAATTCTCGGCTTAAGCTGCCGTTAAATCTACAACTAGTACATACAACTACTGAGCTCCAAAAATTACTATCTTTGACAATCATACAAAATTTATCCACAAATATATATACTATCTTTAAATACTGTCGAGTCCCTGTTCACTGCGCCACTTCTTTTATTGTACTCTGTAACGCTCCAAACAAATGCAAAATACTTGAAGTTTTTATGCTCCGAATAGCTTAGACGGGCGCCAAGCAATAATTAACAAATTGCTAAAAGTACAATAAGTTAATAATAAGTTGATTTAGGGTTCAAATACCAGCGAGCGTTAATGAGTAAGAATCAAAATGATTGTCAAGTAAATATAATTTAAAAATCCTTAATTCGCGTTGCTCAAGAGAAAAAAACTGTACAGACTCAAAAGGTTTATAACAAAACAGATTTATTTCCAAAATAATTCAACTCACCAAGACATCAATGGAGAAAACATAACTCCTGTGCTACACGCACTGTGCTTGGTGCTACGCACCTTGTGCTCGTGCACTCACATGTGCTACTACTTGTGCTTAGCTACTGCTTATTTTACTGCTTCTCTACTTACTCTACCTTTTATGCTACTGCTTAAGTGACTCGTAGGTCACCGGTTTTTTTGACATGAAGCCGGCGCATGCCGGGAAAGACATTAACATACTATGACGAACGACGCAAAAGCTATGACGCAAGAGGGGGCGTGTCCTTGGCACGCGCTTTAACGGTACAGTCGGAAGATCGGAGTTGCGGCGCATGCGCAACTCCTAGAATCTCTTGGATGTGAGCGCTGTGATGCCAAAAAGGAAATAAAAAATCCCCAAAATGATAAATATAACGTAAATTAAACAAAACTGGTTAAGGTAAAGCAAAAGTGAACGGTGGGGTATCACAATACTACTATGTAAGAGGAATGGCTTCTCACAACATGACATGATTCCCAAATACTCGTTATAATCTATGTCAGATTCAGTTCAAGATATTTTGAAAGTACAGAGAGCCCTTTATCAGGAAGGTGTGTCACATGTCAATGAAAAACATTTTCATATTTTTCCTACACGACGTAGGTGAAAATTGAAATGTTCAATTCTTTCTTATTTTAAATTTTTATGGTGTAGCCCCCTGGACGTGGAGGGAAAAGTTTTAAAGTTTCCCTCACACATATAGTGTATGGGTTGGACGAAACAAACCTAACACATCAGAGCATTAGCTCTCTGCATGTAGAGTGTTGGAATGGTTTGTTCCAGGGGACGCATAACAATGTTTGGGATTTTTTTTATTAGGAAAGTATTTTAATAAAAGAAGTGGTGGGTAATGAAAAATAAATGATTTTAAATTTAGAAGGAAAATAAAATAATATGTCTATAATACGATTGAAATGTCAATCAGAATTTTATTAGAAAGAGCAAAATATTTCAAGGGATTGAAGATTAGTTAATTAAAACACTATCATGGTTTGCTTACAATCGTAGCGAATTAACTGCTAAGCTAAATCATGTCTCAATAGAAGTTCATGTAATACAGAATACAAGATAATGGAAGTAAGGTTTAAAATGAATGATTCTTTAATGTAAATGATTTAGCGGAAGTAAATTTTTCGGGTAATCTGTTAATGTTTGCTGATGATATCGTTTCACTGAATGCAGGTATAATTTAGAAGTTATAGTTAAATGTGGACAAAAGGACTAAAATACAGCAAATTTCTGTTTCAGAAAAACAAACTTTTCCAAAATGAAGAGAAAAAGAAATATATAATAATTCAGAATAGGAACAAGCTCAATTACTTTTCCATTAAAACTCATAACTCTAAGGGTTAATATAAATTAAATATTTACTAAAATGCATGTCCCTGTCCAAATGTGGAAGAGATTAATAAAATTCGTTATTTTAGAATTTATATTGACCATGATTTTAAAGGGAAATCGTTCATAAAATATACTTGTGATAAACTTAGAAAATGTTAAAGTTGAAAACTCTGATTCCACTGGATGTTATAATAATAATATATGAAGTTCTACACGAATCAATCATTAGTTATGGTATCAGTATATATGGATGCACATATAAATCTGATTGATCCAAAATTAAACGAATACAAAAAAGAACTCTAAAATCAATAAACATGTAATGATGATTGATTGATGAAGAATAACTTGGAAATAGTTTCCATAATATGAACCTTTTGTTAGTTATTGTTATAGAACAATTTTGTTATTTATGTAATTACCATTACAAATTGCTCTAAAAATGAATACAAGGATATAATTTTGCATGCGATCAATACAAGGAGAAAGTGTGAAAATTATTTTGTCGAGCTAATTTTTCACAGCAAGAGTGATAAATCGCGGATATTTTATCAAAGACCCAAAATTTTAATGTCTACCTAGAGGTCTGTCATGCCTGAGCACTTATTAAGAAATTAAAACTAAACTTTTGAAATGGTTATTAAATGTAAATATTTGAAAAGCAATGTTTAAAATGTCATATCCTGTATCAAGTATTGTTTCAAGCAACTACAATATTAGTGTGAAATGAAGACTTTTAGAATAGGGGATAATTTTATTAATAGAGCTTAAAGCGTATTATAACAGATTTGACAAGCTAATTTAATTAAAAAGTTAATCACTCTTCGAACTGTTTTGTTATTGTTTTAGTAAATCATAATAGAATTTCGATCGGTGAATACAGGATAGTAGGGATGTTAGTCACTACTATCCTGTATCCTATCCTGGTGTTCTTACGTTCCTTTTTCTTATCATTTGCACATCTACCTCCATAGCTTCCGTCCTGTCAGTTTCTGGGATATACATTGCTTCCTCCGAGGTGTTTCGATTTCCACTTTGAGAGGTGTATCTTTCAGATGGAAGTTTCCATCGGGATTAAACTTTGAAAATTTTTCAGGCATTCAACATCTATTAGTAGCGATCAGATCCGAATCTCGGGGGGGGGGGGGGATCTTTCGTTTTTTTCCCGAATCTGGGCCTGATACTGATATACACAGATCTTATAATCACTTGAGATTCAAAAATATAGTTGGAATTCAATGTGATATATAAATTCTACGCAATTATTGGATTTCTGCTAGATATTGCTGCTTAATATTTGGTCTCTAATTCATTGTAACCTATTTTCAACTTTTAATAAATAACAGAAAAAAAAAAACATATATTTGCAAAATATTTAATTTAATATAAAAAAAAAACATTATTTTACTGTCCTTATCGATTTCTAATATTTTCGCTTGGTTACCACCAGAAAGATTAATGTAAGAATGAAATATAATATTTCTTGTTTAAATAATAAACTCTCCGATATAAGTAGGATTTCTCTAGATCAGTTTCTTCTAACGTGGGAACTAATTTCCTATAAATGAATATTTCCCCTCACGTTAATGACTCGTATCTGTCAACTCGTGCTAAGGTGACTAACTGCTCATAAGTATGCTTAATCCGCCTCCTGAGAGATTTCTACACATTGAGTCGAGGTTTCTTAAACCTAGAATTCGAAACGAAGGAAATTGGGGAGTGTTAGGAGCTATAAAAAATTGATCCCCCCTTGCTACACTCCTAAAAAGGGATAATAAGGAAAATATCCTTCTGTTATCTATGGAATGCGAATGCCGAAGTTAACCAGCTATATGTCAAATAAAAGTTTCTGAAGCGGGAAATGTCATAAACTAGAAATAATGACTCTCCATGCTTTCTTCCCCCGGAAAAAAGGGGAAATATGGACTTTTTTTTTTGTTTTGAAAAATGTAATTGCAGATAAAGATCTCAATTAAATAAATTAATATCTCTATTTTCAATAATATTCGTCCAGTATTTAATGAGTTATTAAATTTTGAATATTTAACAACAGTAATGCCAGTCTTAAGAAACTTATACAAAACTGAAGAATAGTGAAAGAATTCTTTACACAAAGTTCTAAATTCTGTAAATTTATTTTATGAAACACTTTGAGGCGATGCTTATTACTAAGTTTTAATTAACTTCTGAAGTCACTTTTTGTGGCTGGAATTGTTATCGGTAAATATTCAAACTTCCATAACTCATTAAATACTGAACGAATATTGTTGAAAATCGAGATATTGATTCATTTGATTGTGATTTTTGTCTGCAATCATATTTTTCTGAACAAAAAACTTATTTTAGAAGTTATTGAGCTTTGACGTTAACTTTCCTTTGATTTAACAGGGATTTTCCTTAATTTATGGAAACCAGTGTAATTTACATAAATGGGCCGTGCGCATTTCCTCAGAAAACGAAACACATTGCAGGCGAGCTATTTATTTCGTAAACTAATCGATCATATATCCGCCGAAAGATTCGTTTGTTTATGAGAGGATTCATGTCCTCAGTCTTTAGACTCGTTTTACTCCTCGTAAACTATCGCCCACATAAGCATAGTCATTTGGGCATAATTGGTCCTCTCACGAAAAGGAATATCATCATGCAGAGTTTAGGTGGTATTTCAAGGACACCTGTGGAGCAAATTACTTTATGGGCGCTTAATGACAGTTCTTGAGTAAGATTTATATGTCTGGAACTAAACCACGATATATAAATGATATGCGCTTTGGAGACACAAAAAAATATGTTTCGTCTTTTATGAGATGATTTCACGTTCGAAATTTCGAATGTATCCAGCAAGGTTCATCCATCGCGTGACAATCAGAAAATCGGGCGGAAGGCTGCAGTGATTAAACGAAAGCCATTTCACTTGTATTAAATTTCTGTATAATATTGTTGGTGGTTTATTTGTTTACACAATCTATCCTCTGGGTATATAAATATATTTTTACAGGAATTTTAAATTTATGTGAAAAAGTTTAAAACTGGTAATTAATCAAAAAGGCAACGTTTGTTTCTTCAGTCAATTGTGATTTACCTCATTTCAGTTTTATTTCAATTTTTGCCCCCTTTATAGCCAAAGAGTATTCCCTACTGTAATTAATTATTTTTTTTCTTTTTTCCTAGTTTTTCTTCCACCTTAAAATATACTATACCCTTTATATTTTAAATATCATTACTTTGAATCAAAGTAGGTAGAATTCCCTCCTTTAAATCTTTAACCGTTTCTGCATTTGCGCAAAAGATATTATTCCTTTTAAACAAACATTTGTCTTTAAATTAAACACATTTCGCGGGCCGAACACATTTGTAGAAATGTGACATGTTATAGCGAAATGTGAATATAATGTAATCAAACTAGTGACCAAAATATATTCCTTGTACTGAAATGCTATGAAAAACGTGCTGTGACAATAATATACTGAAAAATAATTAGAATGAAAAAGATTTGGGTTGGGTTGTTTTACCTCTGAACGGCACTTTTTTCACACCATGGGCTAAATGGCCAGGTCACATGGACCCCGAAGGCTCAGAGAAGGTTGGGGGAGGGGATCCACTGGAACAGCTGTTGGGAGACAGATGATAGCCTCCTATCAAGGCCATCCAGCGTGTTCTTTAACGTGCACAGGGTATGGCTCTCCCGCACACGGGGCCACGGCTTAATGTCCAATCCTACGGACCGCGGCCTTTCCAAGTCCAACGGTGTCCCCTACTGACCGTGGGCAGGGCGGGGAATTTTGAGGAGATAAATCTCAACGCTGACCCAACTGGGACTCGAACCTGGGAACTACAGATTACGATCCTGGCGCGCTACCAACTGAGCCACCCCATGAAAAAGATCTAATGTGTATCAGATTTTACTTTTAAAAAATCGCTAAATTTTTTAACTGTCTTTTCCAGTAATCATCTCTCCTTGAATTCTTAAATGATGTCGAAACTCTGCAACACATTGCCTGGAATATATTTCCGTGTCATTACAAAAATTCAAAGATTTTGATCCGTATTGGCTGCTGATAATGAAACTAAACTAATTAACGAACTTAGCTGAAACATTAATATTAGATGACAAATATAACAACGGAAATTTAATAAATGATATAATAAAACGGGTGGATTTGAACTGCTTTGAAAATCTTTTCACTTTACCGTTACTTATCACATAATGCAATCAAAAGAGCATAGATCAAAAAGTTTGAAAATCCCGTTTTATGCCAGGATCACGTGGCAACACCAGTTTAAAACTGTCCCAGCTGGGTCAGCGTTGAGATTTATCTCCGCAAAATTCCCCGCCCTGCCCACGGTCAGTAGGGGACACCGATGGGCTTGGAAAGGCCGCCGTCCGTCGGATGGGACGTTAAGCCATGGCCCCGTGTGCGGGAGAGCCATACCCTGTGCACGTTAAAGAACACGCTGGATGGCCTTGACGGGAGGCTACCATCTGTCTCCCAACAGCTGTTCCAGTGGGTCCCCTCCCCCAACCTTCTCTGAGCCTTCGGGGTTCATGTGGCCTGGCCATTTAGCCCATGGTGTGCAAAAAAGTGCCGCTCAGAGGTAAAACAACCCAACCCAGTTTAAAACATTTATGCCACTCAATGAGATCAGCAAAATTGGCTACATACAACACACGTGATTCATAGCGCTGTAATGGTTTCGATATTTCACAGCTTTTAAATCATTGCAGAGTAGCCAGATGCTTAAAACCAAAGCACTTAAAAACGGAAAAATGTACTTTGTGTATATTAAGGGGTGATCATTTAAATCGTGTACTGTTCCATAAGTACTCGTACGAAGCGCTTTTTCCAAAGTAACACTAGATGGCGGTGTATGTGACCGCTGCGAAGGAGGATGCACGTGCCAAGGTCATTTGGTGACAACTGCTGTTGTGTTAAGACTGTGATTCGAGTTATGGTAATGACTGTCTTCGTAAGTCTGCCCTTTTAAGTGGCATAAGCGATTCAAAGAAGGACACGAATCTGTTGCCGATGATGCAAGACCCTGCCAGCCTTCTACCTCAATAACTCCTGAGCAAAACGTTCTGGCAATCCTGAATGAAGACAGACCAATAAAACACTTCAGGAAGTGGCTGTCAAAATGTCAGTTGGATAAAGAAACGCTCACGCGACTATGAAAACCTATCAGAAAATGTCACGAATCTGTGCCCAATAAATTCCACACAGTTTGACTCAAGAACAAAAATAAAAAAGGGTACAGCTGTGCAAGGAGATGCTTAATCGTTTTGAAAGCCAGGGTCCAACCTTCATGAGTCCAATTGTGACTTGCAATGAAACTTGGATACTATATTATAATAAATAAATACCCCCTCAAGCAGCTGCTTGCCACAGAGGTCTGACAGGAGCCTGTCAATTTATATGCCAGAGTAGAAAGTCTGAGAGGTTGACAGGACCTCTACTAGCTGAAATTAAAACTTTTAAGGAGTGAAACAGTAGGTAAAGCAAAACTTCATTCTCTTTGAAAACGATATTCTCATATGCGCCAAAGGCGATATGCGTTCTTCTAGTTGTATGGTAAATTTCAGTTCTCTGCTTTAAATTAGCGAACCAGCCTTTGATGGCTATGGAAGGGTTTCTCCATCACGACAACATCGTGATCGGATGCGAAAAGTTTCCCTTTCAAAACTTTCATCAGTTGCGAAAAGAGGAAAAAATCGCAGGGTGCTAAGTCATCCGAAAAAATAATGTACAGTGTTTAAGATTTTTTTTTCTGATTTACGATGTATCTTAATGTTAATACATGCAATACAGATAATTTAGGTTTGATATTTCTACACTGTCTGACAATGTAAGAGGTATTTCGCGCACAGTCGTTTCGACATACGCATGGCGATGTGGCATATGTTTGCCTTCAATAGTTTATATATAAAACAAAATTGACAATCACAGTGTTAATTGCAGCAAGTGACTAGCGCCATTTCAATAGTGTTCATAATGAATATTTTCGAAATAATTAGCTTTAAGAATTACTGCTTAATACAAATATTCGTTTATCGTGTCATAAGGTTAAAAAAACTATAAAATATATATTAGCAATATATATATATATGGAAAAAACTTAGAATAGATACTAGCGAATATTAGTTTTCTTTTTCTAAAAAAACGTTTTTTTTTTCATTACAAGGAAAAAATAGTGTTACTGGAAACCTGCTACCTTGTGAGTCAAACAGTAGCTTATTAACTTCTTTCCCGTTATACCTTAGGAAAATAGTGTTTCGTATTATGTTTGTTGGTAGGCGTACAAATTTTACAGAACTCTTTATCACAAAATAGATTACACAAAATAGATTTAAACGATGTAAATTTTGGAAAAGTATTTTAAAAAATCCGATAAAAAATATACATAAACGTATATTATTATTATTTTACTAAATGAAAAAATATCGTAAATAATAAGCAGGATGAACAGTTGCTACCTTGATTATAATGAAACTTATTGCTTGTGAATTACAAAAATGACTTCACGGGCCATATGTCCGAGAATTCCTACCCCACAATTCTGCCCCCTGGGGCTCACCTTTTGGTGATTTTTGTCTTGTCCTTTGCGACTCATGCCACTTATTGAACACCCACAGAGAGAGAAGGTTAGGGGATCTTTTATCTTGATACTTCGAAAAATCATAATTATGCTACATGCTACAATCTAGAATTTGAGAAAAGTGCAAAAAGGGAAAGTTATGGGAATTCCTTCAATGCAAAATTAGAAGTCATGTTTAAATTTCAATTTGATGCCAAAGGACTCGATTAATTACATGGCGTGAATGAGTGATCAAATGTGATCTACTTAGGAATAGGCTAATGAGGAAACCACCTCAGACTCCAAACGTAGAAGGCTCCATAAACGGTTCTTTTTATTTACAATACACAAAATAGATTTAAACAATGTGCATTTTGGAGAAGTATTTTAAGAAATCCGAAAAATAATGTACATAGACGTATATTATTATTTAACTAAATGAAAAAAGATTCGTAAATAATAAGCAGAATGAATAATCCTAAGCATAGAGGAAATTTTGACTTGATCTCGGTGGAGTACGAACCTACGACCTTCTAATGGCATGTCATATACTCTGATTCCTGAGCCAACAGCTGTCGACCGAGATATCTTCTATTGATTGCTTTATACCACGGAGTCAGTCATTGCAAGTTACCTTAACTACAATTGAAGATGCTGGTCGACAAAACACCTTCCAGTTATAACCCTGAGGAAGTTGCGATGAGTCTCATGTTTACAGGTCATTTTCTGTGCTTCTTCTAATATTGAAATTTGCATTCCCTCCATTTGTAAAACATGAAGCCTGAGGTTTTATGTATTGTTTCAACAGTGATTTAAAATGTATAAATTTCATACTTTTCTTATATCCATTAAGTTATTACTTAGTGGATATAAGTTATTTTTGGGTCACTTCATATATAAAGATAAAGGGATATAGTTTAGAAAATATAATATTTTTTATTTTATTCTGAGGTGATCAGTGTAATTATAAAGATAATTTGATAACATTTAACTTACCATAAAAATTATAGATATTTCTGTATATCATTAAACGAAACGCTAAAATTTAATTTTATCTTATGCTTTCAGTTAAAGAAAGATTATTAAAAGAGAAGTAAAAATGGCTACCAGTATAAATCATAACATTTTTAGTGTAGTGTTAATCCGTTAATCAACATTTATGGTTCTCCTGATGTTTAAACTCTAGTTCAGTGACTTACAGTGTAAGTCGCTACAATTTAACATAAAAATACATCACTAATAAATTTCATACCAATTCTTCCGTAACTTGACGTCGCATCAGAAGAACCTCAATACTGACCGGATTGTCACTTTCATTTATGTAACATATTTTGTGTCAGAATCTCCCTTTTTGTACTGATGTAAGCATATCAAATCTTTCTTAAGGTAGTAACTGTTAATTACAAGGGATAATATACGAAAAAAAAACTGATTTTTGTAATCGGAGAATGCAAATATATAATAATCGCAAATATAAATATAGCGTTTTAATATTATTTTAAGGTTTTTAATGTCTATAACATTAAAAAATAATATATTTATATTAAAAGGTCAGGTGATTCACATTAGAACATAACATCACCCCTCAAATCGTTACGAAATTTACCGATGAATTCCTAAAGAGCGCATGTACACTAAATGATATATGCAATCTTTAGGAACTCGTTCATGAAAAAGGCCATTCATTAAGTATGTTAGGTCATGTTATGTCAATAGCAACTCAGATACAGAACTCATCATCATCATCAAGCAGCCATGGTCTATGAAGGTCCAATCAGACCGTGCAATTTTGTTTTCCATGCATTTCAGTCCTGAGCTACATCTGCTCAATCTGGCCACTGCACACCAATTCTAACAAGGTACTGTCCAACATTGTGTACCCACCGCTTCCTAGGTTTCCCCTCTTTCTGAGGATTTAGACACACTGTTCATAACCCTATTCCCTAATTTATAATTAACCATATGGTTAACACAGCCAAACTAACGGAGTCTCTCTCTGCACGATAATGCTGCTCAAAGGAGGTTGCCGACACCTTTGCCTAACCTCATTTTCCTTACCAAATTCAACCATCTAATGTCCTAGATACTGCGCAGACATCAAGGTTTTTTGCCATTTTGTACACAAAGAGTTCAGGTTTCGCTACCATAACTAATCCTTGAAAGAACCAAACTATTATACAGTTTAAGTTTAGTCTTTATATGTATTAGCCTATTTCACTGCAATCTCCATAGATTCTTAAAAATCCCAGCAGTAATCCCTATTCGTCTGTTAATCTCATGCCGCATATCACCAGTATCTGTTACATAGCTGCCAAGATAATTACACTGAGTCACTTGCTCAAGAGTGCATCCATTCAAAGAAACTGAAGCACCATCAACCTGACCAATTTTCATCACTTTAGTTTTCTCTATGTTTATAACCAAACCTACTCTACTACCAGTCTCATCAACAGCTCGAATGAGAGAGTTCATCTCATCAACCTCATTTCCCAAAAGGGCTAAATCATCAGCATTGTCTAAATCAGAAAATATTATTCTCCAAACCACTTTTCCTACTATGAATTACTGCTATACAAACAGTTTCATCTAAATTCAGTGCTCTATACTATTCGAGTAGAAAAGACAAAAACCGAGTTTATATAAGCACTCAGTTCGTGAATAATCTCATATTTTCTAGGTTTGCAGCCCAACAATAGACCCGCGCTCTTCGATCAAATCACTCAAAACAAGGTTTTTAATAATATTTTATGAAATGATGTGGCTATTACAATGTCATACATTATTTGGTTTAAAAAAACCTAACTCGAATCAAATCAAAAATATCGATTTATTACAATTTCATATCCTGTGAATAAAACAATCCTTTATTTTCTCTCCATTTGGATAACTCCCTCCTGAAGTTATCGGTAGAAAAATCGAGGTTACTAAACCAACTATTATCCTGTTTGTACACAGAGAAATCTTATCTGGAACTCAGAACGAAACTCATTTTATTTCTCAGTTGGGGGCGAGGGATGGCTCAGTCAGTAGCGTGCCAGGTTCGTAATCTACAGTTCCAAGGTTCGAGTCTCATCTTGGTCAGCGTTGTAATTTATATTCGCAAAACTCCTCTTCCTGCCCTCTATCAGAAGGGCGACACCGGTGGGCTTGGAAAGGTCGCCGTCCGAATAGTATAGAGCACTGAATTTAGATGAAACTGTTTGTATAGTAGTAATTCATAGTAGGAAAAGTGGTTTTGAGATTGATATTTTCTGATTTAGACAATGCTGATGATTTAGCCCTTTTGGGAAATGATGTTGATGAGATGAACTCTTTCATTCGAGCTGTTGATGAGACTGGTAGTAGAGTAGGTTTCGTGATAAACAGAGAGAAAACTAAAGTGATGAAAATTGGTCAGCTAGATGGTGCTTCAGTTTCTTTGAATGGATGCACTCTTGAACAAGTGACTCGGTTTAATTATCTTGGGAGCTATGTAACAGATACTGCTGATATGCAGCATGAGATTAACAGACGAATAAGGATTGCTGCCGGGACTTTTAAGAATCTATGGAGATTGTGGAGAAATGGGCGTATACATATAAAGACTAAAATTAGACTGTATAATAGTTTGGTTCTTTCCAAGGTTAGTTATGGTAGTGATGCTTGCACGCTTTGCAAACAAAATGTCAAAAACATCTGATTCTTTTGATTCTTGATGCTTGCGCAAAATCTTGGACATTAGGTGGTTGAATTTGGTAAGGAATAATTAGGTTAGGCAGAGGAGTCGCCAACCTCCTTTATGCAGCATTATCGTGCAGAGAGAGACTCCGTTGGTTCGGCCGTGTTGCCCGTATGGATAATTATACAGTGTATCTAAAGTCCTCAGAAACGATGCACACGTACACGGCCGTCCACAAGGTGCAACAGGAAACGAGATTCATCGGACCAGACGACCTTCTTCCAATTATTCAAGGTTCAGTTTTGATTACCGCGTTCCTATTGTAGGCGCTTTCCACAGTGAACTGAAGTTAGCATGGGCACTCGAAACGACCTGCAGCTGCGCAGGCCCATTTTCAGCAGGGTTCGATGTACTGTGTGTTGTGACACATTACTCCCGGCACCAGCATTAGAATTATTGGCGAGTTGCGCCACAGCATCACTTCTGTTGGCTTGTACCATATGGGATTGCCTTCGCTGAGCTCTAGCATCGATGAGGGGATACCAGGTGTTATTTATACCGTTTCATGACCTTCACACGCGCCGTCGTTTACCTGCAGTTGTTTCGATTTCCATAAAGACTCAGTGGTCGTAATGTTTTCGCTCTTTGGTGTATATTTTAATTTTCAACAATATTATTTCAATATTTGAAGAATTATTGAAGTTCGAAATTTGAACAGTAGCAGACATAAAAAACTGCTCAAAGGTTATTAAAATTCATTAAATAGCGCACTTGGCGACTGATAAAAGAAATATATGGTTTCGAGTCCCAAGTAACGTATGGATGTTTCTTGCGCTGAAAGCACGTACCGATGGGTTTGGGAAGGTCGTCATACATCTGTTGGAGCATTAAATCTTGGTTCCGTTTGCAGGAGAGAACCATACACTTTACATATTAAAGAACACTCTGGATGGCCTTGACAGGAGTTTCCATCTGCCTCCTAGCAGCTGTCTGGTGGATCTCCTCCGCCCAACCTTCTCTGAGAACTCGGGTTATTTGTAAACTCTCCATTCAGCCCATTGTGGACAAAACCGTGATGTTCGGAGATAAACCAATCCAACCCTGAAGACGCTATATAAGGTTTCAAAATGGAAGTAGTCTCCTTCTAATTGGCATCCCGGTCATGTCACTGTAACGTGAAAGGATTTATTCAAAATTAATCTTAAATTCAAAGCCTTCATCCCATGATGGAGCCAAGATCAATTTCTTCAGTGAAGCTTTGAGCCTTGTACCGGAACTCCTGAACATATACAACACTGAAGGAAGATTAAAAGGCTCTGTCTCTTCTTCACTCTAATTTAAGGGATTCTAGATGCACAAACTGCTCTTTGCTATAACTAAGTCTCTAATATTTTCCACGTCATTCTTTAATAGCGTTCACCATTGACTCACTTTAACTGTAATAATCTGGCAATCCACACAGCACTATTGTCTTCCTTATTTATTTAACATTGCACGCCTCTGGGGTGTATAGTTAGTTTCATGCTTTGGTATTAAAATTATGTAAGATAAACAAAAAGGAAGTAACTATATTTTACTTATTATTAAAATGAAATCCGACCTGCCATATAACAAAAAGTGACTGATACACCTTCTCATATGATTTGATTTTGAAACTCCTGACTTATGACCACAGTTCTAACGCCAGGCTTGTAATATGCAGTTCCCAGTCCCAACTGTGAAACCGTTGAGATTTATCTCCACTAAATTTCCATCCTCCTCTCTGTCAGTAAACAACACCGATGAGCTTGGAAAGGCCGATGTCCGTCGGATGGGATGTACCTCCTCTGTGCAGGAGAACCCTGCCCTGCGAGCTTTAAAAACAGCGCTGAATGTGATGGAGTCTACGATCACTCTATCGTAACAGTTGTGCAGTGGGACCCCATTTCTCACAACCTTCTGTGCTCTCGGGGTCCTTGTGACCTGTGCCATTTAGTAATTGTAGGTAAAAAAAAGTGCCTCTCAGAGATTAAATAACCAAACCCATTTTTTTTTCTTTCGACATCAGCTCATTCCTTCTTATCCAGTTAGATGTGTACATTGGCAGTCATAAAAATTCTTCAAAATCACAAGCGAAAAGAAAACTTTTGCATCAAAATTGATAATGGAACAAAACAGATTGTTTGAAGCTTCTGTAACGATTCGTTTAGTTTTGATTGTTTGCAAAAAAAAAATGGTCAATTGGATCTTGCAAATTAATATTCATATATTTTAAATACTGAAAGAATCTTTGAAGATTCGGATTTGAAGTTTTATTTCAGTGTCATTTTACAAGGAGCTTGAAATTTGGTCTTTATTTTTGACATCATACATTCATATCTTATCTTCCATTCTAATTACTGTATAGACCAAAGTAATTAATCAGATATTCCTTGAAGAAGCGGATGTGCTTTTGCTTAGCTCCAAGAAGTGAAATTTAGTATCTAAACCTTCACTTAAATTGCCTAATAGCCTTGGGCGAGATCGGGTATCCAACCCAGGTGAAGCCCTTGGTCGGCAGGATAGGTAGAAGTACCTTAATATAATTTTGACTTTAGTATATGTTTAGGATTTTAGAGATTTCATTTGAAATCCACATTTTCTATGAATTTCCGTCTTTTGACTGCTTATTTCGCTAATCGCTTTTAATCTCATTTGAAGATTAATTATATTTTCTGTTTCTAACTGACAATTTTAAATTTGGCAGATTTAGAACCTTTTAAAAATTCAGTTGAAGTTTTGTTACAAGTTATACATTTCCTATCAGTTATCATCTTTAATTAATGTAAGTTTGAATTTACTGCGTCTAATACATTGTATTATATAGTGCACATTGTTGATACATTTATTTCTATAATATTTATCTACAATTTAGTAGATAAATTCTCTGATCGTTACTTTAAGTAAATGCTAATTTCTATTTTATTGTGTCTTGAACTGCATTGCAACCGTTTCTGATACATCTGTAATCCCCCACAATACCGTGCATAAACCAGATGTTCTTGACATTGCTGATTTTGGACACTTTAGTTTCTGTGAAACACATCTCAGAGCCAGTGACAGAATCAAAGTCCCGAATTATAATATCTATCGGAATGATAGAGAACACAATACATAGGGAGGCACGGTTATCGTTATCAAAAAAGGCATTCCTCAATATTGCCTGCCTACCCCTGACTTAAGGAATATTGAAACCACTATTGTGGTCATTCAACAGACTAATTTGGAGGACATTAAACTAATAGCGGCTTATACGCCCCCAAATTCTGAAATCCTTATTAATGATGTGAACAAAATGTTTACTCCTAGAACTCTGCTTGCCAGAGACCTTAACTGCAAGCACCAGTCATGGAATTCTAATGTGGTGAATAAAAGTGGTCGTCTTTTGCTTGATCTCAAGATGAGATCTTTTCTTGAGGATCTCATCATAGACGCTCCTAAGGAGCCCACTTTCCCCTCACACAATACCATGCATAAACCAGAAGTACTTGACATTCCTGTTTTTAGACATTTTAGTCCATCCTATGATATTCATGTGATTCATGAGCTAAGCTCTGATCACGAACCTATCATTATTATTCTTGGTAATGAAATTACTGAAAATATTGTTTCTCACAGGATCACCAACCGGGAGAAATATAGATTCCTTGTCAACGAGAAGGTTAATGTTCATGCTAAGGCCAAAACTCGTACTCTCATTGACAGGGAGATTTCTACATTTAATGATATATCAAGAGTGCATACTTGTTTGCAAGTAAGGTTAACGAGAGTCAAATTAATGCCAATAAGCTTCCTGATGACATTTTTCAGATGATCTCTATCAAAAATAAATAAAAAGAGATTCGCAAAAATATCGTAGGCCAGAGCGACAGGAACCTCTGAGGGAGCTCAAAAACTCTGTTCGTGATAGGATTCACGATCATCGATTCGACTCTTGGAACAAAAAGCTGTTATCCTTTAAAACAGATGAAAATTCCATCTGGCGAATGGCCAATGCCCAGAAGAAACCAGTTTCTGATTATCCTCCGGTTCATGGAATGAATGGTATTGTTTACAAGAACGAGGACAAAGTGGAAGCTTTTGCGACAACCCTGGAAAATCAATTTCAGGACAATGGTGATTTCTCAGATGAAGAAACTTCTGAAATTGTTGAAAGTGCACTCGATCACTTCTCCCAGTTGGCTATCTTTAACATTCACTTTACAACTCATATTGAGTTTTTAATTTGTTAAAACCCAGAAAGACTACCGGCCTCGATGAAATCACGAACACCATGATCAAACAACTTCCGCCTAGAGCCATTATTTACATCTGTTCTATTTTTAACAGCCTTCTACATCTGAAACATTTGCCATCGATCTGGAAAAGGCTTCTTTTTTGCTATTAAAAAAATAAATAAAAATAAAATCCCCTCAAGCAGCTGCTTGCCACAGAGGTCTGACAGGAGCCTGTTAGTTTAATTCGTCAGAGTAGAAGGTCTATGAGGATGGTGGGACCTCAGCAGAAAAACATCACAAATATCCATGCCTTACCCGGGGCTTGAAACGAGGTCCCTAAGATCAGTAGCCAAGCGCGCTAACCACTCGGCCACGGGACGGTCTGTTATTAAAATGACACATAAACAGGGGAAAAATCCAACCTTTCCCCAGAGTTATCGACCGACCAGTTTGCTCCCATGTTTAGGTAAAGTATTAGAGAGAATTATCTTAAATCGCCTAATGGAGCATTCTGATCATAATAGCCTAATTCTAGAAGAACAGTTTGACTTTGCGGAAGCGATCTACAGTTCACCAACTGCTACGAGTAGTGGACAGGGTTGCCAATCCTTAAATAAGAAAGAGACCGTCGCATCCACCTTTCTGGATATGACCAAAGCTTTTGATAAGATCTGGATCGACGGCCTTATATTTAAAACGATTTAAGCTAACTTCCCTTCGTGTATGACCCATATTTTACAGTGATATCTGAATGGAAGAACATTTTGTGTTAGGATTGGTAACTGCCTTTCCACCGAAAGAAACATAGATGCAAGGGGTCCCACAAGGCTGTTTGGTTGGGCCCTGCTCTATTCACTTCTATATGCACGATCTCAGAGATCTCCATCCTGTCATGAAGGCATTTTACGCTGATGACATTGTTCTACTCTCTTCATCCCTGAACCTCAGCCTGGCCATCAAAAGGCTGCATCTTGGGATGGACAAAGTAGAGCGCTGGTACTCAAAATGGAAAATCAAGATTAACCCAGATAAGAGCTAGAGAGTTCTCTTCTCTAGAAAGAAGATTGTTAATCCTGATTCTCCTAAAATATTTGGAGTTGGAACTTCCTGGACACCAACGGTGAAACACCTTAATTCCATTCTACATAAGGAACTTTGTTGGAATGCACATATTGATCATGTGCTCTCAAAGGCTTAAATCATCAGATGTAAACTTCACCATTGATAGGGTGGAGCTCGAAACTGCCTCAAGAAAAGAAATCATTTCTTTATAAGACTCTTTTGCGGCCATTCCTGACATAAGCTTCTCCAGTACGGGGTAATACTACCAACACCAATGTCAGGAGACTTCAGAGCTTCCAAAATAAAATCCTCAGATCTGTGATCAGTGCTTCGTGGTTTGTAAGAAACAAGACCATTCACCTCATTTGAGCACTGACTACATATACACTCATATTCGGAAGCTCGCGCAGACCTCTTTTCGAGGCAGTGGGGGATAATCGTTATGACATAATTAGATCTTTGATTATGATCCATTGGTTTTAAACCAATTCAAGAGTCCTAAGATTGTAGTGTTTGACACGCGCATGTTTAACTTTTAGTTGTGTTTCTTTAGCAAGTTTGTTTTGCCCGTGTGGCCCCTTTGGGATTTATGTGCTTTACGTTTGTTATTGCTAATCAGACACTATTTTAGACTTCGAGATATAAGCCCTAGGCTTCATAATATTAAATAAATATATCATATATCAATTCGCATCGCACTTATACCATAGAATTCAGATCTAGAATGTATCCAACTGATACTTTATATACAACATCTATTCTGACTGTCAAGATGTAGGTTATATCCAGCGTAAGGATTATCGATATTTATCGATAATCCTTACTATATATATATATATAGTAAGTAGTCGATAATCCTTACTATATATTATTATATTTATCAATAAGCCTAGGTCTTAGGGTATCGATTTTTACAAATCGATACCCTAAGACCCTAGGCTTATTAATTAAGAAATTAAAATTGAAAAGGAAATTTAATTTCGAGACGTTTTAGCGAATGTTACTCTTTTATATCTACATATAATAGTAATGGTCACTTTCTAAATAAGGAAGCTTATGGTTTCCATGGTTACGTGTTTTGTTTCGGTATTAGGATATCATTTGTCAGTCTGAAAACAAAATGACTCAAAAATTGATGATCTTTTTATTTTCTTAGACTAAAACCATTTTATTGTATTTTATTATAAACTCCCAGCCCTGCTCTCGGTCAGTAGGTGACACCGATGGGACTGAAACAACACTTCCTTGCTTGGAAAAGCCGCCGTCCGTAAGATGGGATGCTAAGCCGTGGTCTCGTGTGTGCGAGAGTTATACCCTGAGCACGCTAAAGAACAAGCTGGATGGCCTTGACGGGAGGCTATCATCTGTCTCACAACAGCTGTTACAGTGGGTTCCCTCCCCCAACTTTCTCTGAGCCTTCGGGGTCCTTATAACCTGGCCATTTAGCCCGTTGTGTACAGAAAAGTTCCGCTCAGCGGTAAAAGAACCCAACCCTCAGTTTCACAAGTATTTAAGAATTCTTCAAAAATCGATCATAGAAATAACTTCACTCATTTTTGCCTCCTTTACCAGTACTAGCTTTCTCAATGGGGGGACTTCAATCTCCCCCCACGTTGACAATAAAATAAGAATATAATGCTGATTGGCTAGGAACAACAATCGACAAGTTGAATTCTTTTGCGATTGGATGATTTGCTGATTTTCTGATTGGGTTGCGAACAAAATGGACAAGTTAGTCAACTCTACTATTGAAACAAATCACAAGTCGACACCGATGGACACAGTTGACAACCCGATTAACAATGCAATTGACAAAAGTGAAACTTACATCTGCATTGCAATTGCCATTTGACGCGATAAGCAACAAAAATACAATACAAATATCTATGGCTTACTCGGGGCTCGAACCCAGGTCCATTTGATTAAAGCCAAGTTCGCTAAACACTCGCCACAGGAATAAGCCTTCAGCAAATGCTTCGAATATTTCTATCTCCCAAATTGAGTTTAAGAAGAACAAGTTATTAGTGACACTGCAAAAAGTTTCCTATGTCAGATAAAATATATTTCTACGTCATTTTGTCATTTATTTGCAATTCAAAGTACCTAAATGGCACGTTCCAAAAATATCATTCTCTCATATATTGATGAATATATGAGAAATAAAGCAAAATATTCTATTACAAATATTTGAGCTATAAATTAAATGGTAGTCTAAATCTATTAAATCATCTAATTCTACAAAAGCAAGAAAGTAATTCGATGGGCTTCCTGTACTAATTGTGTTTATAGCAAATTTCAATATTTAAAATCATTTTATAATTAGCTTTAAACTCTTTATAAAATTCAGTTCCTAATTTTGTGTTTCTGCATCAGCAGAGGCAGATTATTATTGGGAAATAAATTGTAAATGTGTAGGTCTTTACTGAAAAGTAACAGAGCGAATCTCGTTTCGGTATATTTTCTTTCCTGAAACTATCTTTCTTATTGGTATAGAGAAAAATGCATTGTTACAGCCTTACCTGCATAACACTCGGCACGTGGAGAGAATTGTTTATTTGGTTGGTTGTTTTATCTCATCTCTCTATTAAGTGGATCAAAGGATCACATGAACACCAATAGGTAAAAGGATCACATGGGTCCAGTGCCACCAAGGATCACATGGACGCCAATGAATAAAGAATCACATGGACATAAATGAATAAAGAATCACATGGACAGTAATGAATAAAGAATCACATGGACACTAATGAATAAAGAATCACATGGACACAATGAATGAAAGAGTTCCATGGACACCAGTCGATCAAAGCATCATATTGACACCAGTGTCTCGCAGGATCCCATGGACACCAATAAGTCAAAGGATCCTATGAACACCAATGAGTCAATGGATCCCATGGATAGCAATGATTCAAAGATTCGCATGGATTTCAGTGGGTAAAAGGATCACATTAATACCAATGGGAAAAAGGATCAAATGGACGAAAATGGCACAAAGTATCACATGGATAGCAATGATTCAAAGGATCACATGGACACCAGTGGCTCAGAGGATCATTGGAAACCAATGGGTAAAAGGTTCATATGGACACCAATTGCTCATAATCCTATAAAAGCAGGTTGGGGATGGTTCAGTCGATAGCACAGCGGAATTGTAATCTGCAGTTTCCAGCTTCGAGTCCCACCTGGGCCACCGTTGATATTTATCTCAGCAAAACTCTTCGCCCTGCCCTTGGCCAGTAGGGCACACCAATGAGCTTTGAAAGGTCACCGTCCGTCGGATGAGACATTAAGCCTTGGTCTTATATGCGGAGAGAGCCATGACCTGTACACGTTAAAGAAAACCTAGGTGTTCGATATTAGAGAATAAGAACACTCTTCTAAGAGCTGTCTAGAGGGTACAGTACCCTACCCCAACCTTCTCTGAGCTCTCAGAGTCCTTGTGACCTGCCCATTTAATCCATTCTGTGCAAAATAGTGTAGTTCAGAGGTGAAACATCCCAACCCCTTAAAGGCCATCCAGTGTATTCAGGTGAATAGCTTTTAGGAGGCCATCCAGTGAATAGCTTTTAGGAGACAGATGATAGCCCTCCGTCAAGGCCGTTGTGCAATGTGTCAGAGTATATTTCTCACACACCAGGACCACGGCTTAACGTCCCATCCGAAGGATGGCGGCATTTTCAAGCTCATTGGTGTCCTCGACTGACCGAGGGTGGAGAGATTTTCGGAGATAAATTTCAACGCTACTCCAGCTGGGGCTCGAACCTGGGACCTGCAGATTACTAGCCTGACGCACTACTGACTGAGCCATCCCAGCCCCAATGGTTAGTAGTTGACGTAACTCAATTTCTTTGATATTCTCTACGAATTTAAAGAATGAAAAAATTTCGAAATTTTCTTAAAATTTCACTTTTATCTAGTTTTTAAATATTAAAGTTTAAAATCTTGAAAATATTTTTTATCCGATTTTACTATCTGCGAACGGAGTTCATTTTTTTTTACCATCAAAATGAAATACTACATAGAAAGCATTTTTTGATCTCTGTGAATGTATAATTGTCTACCAGCTAAAGTATGACTAATTATATTAATATATAACTGACTCTATTTACAGACACCGAAAATGTTCTATGGAAGATTTTCTATTAAATTCGCAATGGGTAGCTTAAATGCAATTAATAAAGAAATGGCACCTTCGAATAAAAGATACTCTCAATCGACTTTGATTCTTTTCCTCTCCCATTCAATAATTATTTCATTTAAGGGTTCCATCTATTATGAAAGAAATCAAAACTCACATTTCAGAAGTCTAATTCAAGTTCAGTTGCATTTTACTTCAATTAAAATTTCATATGAGTAACAACAGCTTTCTGGCATTCAATGTTCCTCGAGAAGGAAATGCATAACGAGAAATCAGAGCTATGGAAAGACCTGGCTAATGCGCATGCGCTGATGGTTTTCTTTTAGTATTTCTGTGCTTACGAATGCCATTAGGATGGGGGTGGCTCAGCCGTTAGCTTACCAGGTTCGTAATCTGCAGTTCCCAGGTTCGAGTCCCAGCTGGACCAGCGTTTAGATTTATTTCGAAAAACTCCCCTTCCTGCCCTACGTCAGTAGGGGATACCGATGGGCTTGAAAAGGTCGTTGTCTGTCGGATGGGACATTAAGCTGTGGTCCCTTGTGCGGAAGAGCCATATCCTGTGCACGTTAAAGAACACGCTGGATGGCCTTGATGGGAGGCTACCATATGTCACCCAACAGCTGCTCCTATGGGAAATCCTTTCCTCCAGCTTCTCTGAGACTTCGGAGTTCTTGTGACGTCGCCATTTATCCCATGGTGTGCAAGAAAGTGCTACTCAGGGGTAAAGCAACCCGACCAACTCATAGACAGACGGCGTGGAGGTACTCCGAAATTTCGGGTCCCAGTTTCACTTGAATCGGGTATATTTCTCCGATTAATCCCGATTCTACCCACAATGCAAAGGGAATAACTAATGGGCGTGAATGAATCGCTGTCTATCGAATGAGATGTTAAGCCATGACCTCATGTATAGATTGTACGCTACCTGCTGAAATGGTTATGATACTTTTCTGTGATGCAAAAGTCAGCTTCCAACAAAATTATCTGCACTGTTTCAGCTCTTACGAGTTATCATTGTTGACGTTTGGCCGAGATGTCATTAAACAGTCAGTTTTACCTCTGAGCGGCACATTTTTGCAACAAAATGGACTAAATGGCCTGGTCACAAGGACCTAGAAGGCTAATATAAAGTTGGGGGAAGGAACCCACTGGGCAGCTTTTGGGAGACAGAAGATAAGACTCCTGTCAATGTCATCCAGCGTGTTCTTTAACGTGCACAGGGTATGGCTCTCCAGCACACGGCTTAACATCCCACCTGACGGACGGTGACCTTTCCAAACCCATCGGCATCCCACCTGACGGACGGTGGACAGGGCTGAGAATTCTCCGGAGAAAATTCTCGACGCTGACCTAGTTGGGACTCGAACTCAAAAACTGCAGATTGCGAGCCTGGCTCAAATACTAACTGAGCCACCCCTATCTATGTCGGGAATCGGGTAACCAGCCGTGTAACTAAAGATCCCATTAGCTCCAGACAAGACAAGACAATACATTTCTTAGGGGCACTGTCAGATTCAGAACAGAATCTAGGAAATATGATGGGGGCGTGGGCGAAAAAAAAGGGGTAGGGAGGTTAAAGGAATTGAATTTTCATTACATTATAACATTTTCCTTTCATTTTAGCGGTTTAAAAAAAAATCATGAAAAATGCTTGAAATATGCACAGGTATAATAATTGATGTTTTCCATTACCTTTACTAGGATTCTCAAAAGGGGGAAATCGTGGACCTTCCCCCCCCTAAATCCGGCACTGCTATATCGTAACTGTTAGTCTTCTATCGATCGTAACAAGTTATATATGACTAGAATCACATGAAGCACCAGGTGGGACATTGGCATTTTCTTCAGGCTCGAAATCTGCAGTTCCCAGGTTTGATCAAGGCCACCTTGATGCACCAGGCCTGGATAGCCTTGAAGAAAAGAAGAGAAGAAAGGAGAGATATTAATTATGCATAAATCTTCAAGTGATGTAGTTTGTTTAAAATTTAAGTTAAAGCTATTTATTTTAAAATCAATTAAAATAAAATAATTGATTTATTAAGATTTTACTAAAATATTTAAGAATATTATAAACTAAATTTCAAAATTTTTAAAAATAAATAAATACCAGCTGAACTTTTCGAAAGGTCGATATAATTAAAACTACTATCTGTTACTGTAGGAACATAATTCTGCATCTCTTGTATATCAATGTGTTATTTCCTTCCGTTTCGTTTATAGTGCAAATAAATTAATGTGAGTTATTTTTTATATACAACTATATGTGAAACTTTACTATAGAGCTATTTGCCTCTTTTTTATACCTAGAAAGTATTCAAAGGATACTTTATATACAAAATATATACTGACTGTCAAGGTGTCGGTTATATCCAGCGGTCTTTAAATGTTTACACTATCAATAGCCTAAGATCATGAGCTTATTAATTAAGAAATCAAATCCGAAAGAAAAGGAAATTAATTTGGAAACGCGTTTCAGTGAATGTCACGCTTTTAAAACCACATATAACAGCAGTAATGGTCACCTTTCTAAACAATGACGCTTATGGTTTCCATGGTTATGTGTTTTGTTTCAGTATTCAGATATAATTTATCTGTCTGAAAACAAAATGACTCTAAAATTGACGACTTTTTTATTTCATTAGACTAAAATCACCTAAGAAAATAAATAAAAAATTCATGGGCACCCACGGGCGAATACAAGGAGTTCCCTCACTATTTAAGAATGCTGTTAAGGTAGCTCTGTTAAAAAAAATAGCAATCATGAATTTTTCTATATTTTTAAATGAAATATTTTAAAGATTTGTATCCTCTCTCTCTCTTCTTTCAGAGATCTGTTAGCTGAATGTCTTTATTGGATCTTAATCACAAAGTAGTTAACGTACTCCATAATAAAACTATCAACTCAGCACACCTTGATTAAATATTACGTTTAATGGTCAACTGAGTAAGTAAGTTTATTTTCTGTTTTACGTCTACATACAGTGCATGGTTGCTACAAAGTAATAATTAAAATAACAAAATTGATTTTTCTATTTGTGCCATTACAGTAACCTTACCATACAGATTATATAATAGGGTCATCCCACGCGAGTAAAACTTGTTTGTGTGGTTTTTAAATAAAAAAACATGTTCATACATTTGGCATCATCTTTAATATTGTTATAAATTTAATGGAAGAAAACTGAGCGTAAGTTCAAAAGTATGTTTATCGAACATAAATATGAATGAAGTAATTTATTACAAAAGTATAAAACCATACAAATAAAGCAATCTTATCTAAACAAAAGATTTTCTCTTCGTCAGTATAAAGTTAAACCAAAAAAAAAGATGTTTCATTATGCTTAACTAATTTTCAATATTTTTACTACAGTGTTGTCAATATTACTCCTAGTACAAAACAGTACCTATTATTTTCATAACATTTAACAAACAAACAAATTTATGTTGAAATTGTTTTGTGATATGTGGTTACCTTAACAATGCTATACTCTTTATAAATGCCAGGCATCTGACGATGATCTCTCCTAATAGAGAACTTTAAACAAACTTTTACTGTTGATTTTCTTTTACCAATGGAACCAGGCTTTGTCTTGAACCAAATAAAAACAACACAAAGAATCAGATAACATAACTTCAACACACCCTCCTCAATTTTTATTATTCAAAGTATCTCTCCGTTCCAATCTGTTGATGCAATTCTAACGCTGAAGCATACGCGATGTGACATTTATCATGGTGTAATTGTAGCATGTTTATTTGTTACGACAAACACAAAAAGGTCTTGTTCGTCCATAACAAAACAACACATCTTTCCATAACATCCTCCAATCCGTAACACATCTTTAGGTCTTGTTCGTCCCGAACAATTCTGGATTCCGAAGCTTCTTCAGTTCTTCGATGAAACGGAGATAAACCGTCCAGGTGAACCATCTTGAATTTTGTAGTTGGACGTCGACGAATATGATACACCACATGGTTAATCCTGTTAACTGCCGTATATTTCCCAAGGATTCTCAAGTTTTGGAGAAAGTCTCTTCTTTTTATGTGGATTGTATAGCCAGACAAGATCACAATGATTATAAACAGTTCCATTTGTTTTATCGTATATCGTTTTCCCTAATCGAAATTCTCGATTCAACGCCCAACATGGAAAGCGATGGTATCACGTGACTGATGGATTGGATTGGATTGTTTTACCTCTGAGCTGCACTTTTTTGCCCACCATGGGCTAAATGGCCAGGCCACAAGGACCCCGAAGGCTCAGAGAAGGTTGGGGGAGGGAACCCACTTGAACAGCTGTTGGGAGACATATGGTAGCCTCCCGTCAAGGCCATCCAGCGTGTTCTTTAACGTGCAGAGAGTATGGCTCTCCCGCACACGGGCCACGGCTGAACGTCCCATCCGACGGACGGCGGTCTCTTCAAGCCCATCGGTGTCCCCTACTGACCGTGCGCAGGGCGGTGAAATTTTGTGGAGATAAATCTCAACGCTGACCCAGCTGGGACTCGAACCTGGGAACTACAGATTACGAGCCTGGCGCGCTACCGACTGAGCCATCCCCGCCCCCGTGAATGATGGAATGAAAGCTTTGGGAATGGTGTTGCCGTGCTGTGGACTTGCTTGTTCCCAAAGATTTATCGAAGGAGGAACAATTACATTTCACAGATGAATTAAGCAAATCTAACTTAGATCGTTACGTCAATTATTTATGACTATTATGGTTAAATTATTTGCTTAAAATAAAATTATTAAAACATTTTGCTTTACTCGCATCCAGCCATTCAACATTACTTTTAACGTGGGTAAAGATTTCAGTAAACGTGGAAATATTAACTACTTAATTATTTTCTCAGGCTGGAAGCAATATATTATGATCTCTTAATCATGAGTGCTTTCCAGTTATTTAAATATTCCACCACACAGGAAAGGTTCAACTGATATATGATAATCCATATGGAATAAAATTTTGCCACTTTCTTTTAAATGGGGCAGGAGCCGCTCAGTCTGTAGCAAGCCAAGTTCGTAATCTGCAGTTCTCAGGTTCGAATCCGATCTGGGCCACCATTGAGATATATCTCTGTAAAACTTCCGGTCCTGTCCATGGTTAGTAGGGGACACCGTTGGACTCGGAAAGGTCGCCGTCCTTTGTATGGGACGTTAAGCCTTGACTCCGTGCGCGACAGAGGTATACCCTGTGCGCGATAAATAACACGCTGGATATTTTCAATGGGAGGCTACAATCGAAACCCTAACAGTTGTCCAGTGGGTTCATTTTCTGGCCCTTGTTGTCCTTGTGACCTGGCCATATAGTCCGTTGTGCACAAAAAGAGCCACTCAAAGGTGAAACACCCAACAACTCCTACACTATCACAAGTCTGGCAACATTACTGCCGTCAAACACCGGGACTCCAATTGCTAACAGTGTTGTACATACTTTAGAGATGGCAGCAAAAGACAGTCTGATGATTTCCACATTTTCAACTATGGTTGCCTCAATCCAGAGAGTGTCAAAATTAACACCATTTTGTAGTCGGTTATATCTTATGACTTTCCTATTCCTTGGTCATATGTTTACAAGTGGCTGTGATTTAAGACAGCTGAATTCCCATAACAGTGATGCAAATGTAAGCAAGGTGCAAAGTCACATGTCACGTGACCTTGTACTTTGACTAAATTTGCATCACAGTTATGTTAAACAACGCAGTGTTTCTAATATTTTGGCCATCCAGTGCAAATGTCTTATTACAATCACTTTAATTACTGTCACTCAATACTAACAAGTAGCAATATTATGTGAGTTTCTTCCGCGTCATACATCAGTAGTTAATTTGAAAGCAAACCTAGGTAAGTTTTAATTAAATAAACGATGAATAACACGCTGGATGATTTTAATGACTTCTTGCACTATAATCGTTCCTAAGCTTTTAAATAAATATATGAGGAAACAATTATCTATACACTGCTCAGAAAAATTAGGGGATATTTCAAAATTAATATGAAGCGATAAAAAAGAAGCATTTGAATTGTTTTTATTAAACAAGAACGTCAGAAAAGCAAACGACAAGTCAAAGAAAGTTGTTCGATTATGCAAATGAGATGCAAACTCAATTGTCGTGATTGAGTAGCAAGTGACATATTGGTAGGGGTGAACAGAAGCATGTCAAACTGGACGAGAGTGGCACACATTGACTGTGCAGTAGGGTGTATGGTCACCCAAGACTGCCAAAACACGCTGACAGCGATGGGGCATGGACAGGATCATAATGTCCAGCAGTTCTTGTGGGATCCTCTGCTAATCTTGCTCCAGGGCAACTTCCAGCTCAAGAAGTGTTGTGGGAGGCATTGGATGGTTTGCCAGACGTCTTCCCAATGCATCCCAAGCATGTTCAATGGGATTCAGGTGTGGAGAACGTGAAGGCCAGTCCATGCGTTTGATTCCTGCCTCCTGAAGCATGTTGTTGACGAGATGTGCACGGTGGAGCCTTGCATTATCATCCATGAAAAGAAAGTTGTTTCCAACTGCTCCAGCATAGGGTACCACTATAGGGTGCAGGACCTCATCTCGATATCTGACAGCAATCAGCGATCCGTTTCTGATGACGTGGAGGTCGGTACGACAACCAATTCTGATGCCAGCCCACACCATGATTCCACCACCACCGAAGGAGTCCCTTTCTCGCATGAAACGTGGATTCTCCCGTGTTCCTCGTTCACGCCATATCAGGACACGATGATTGTCAGGCTGCAGACTGAACCGTGACTCATCAGAGAAGAGGACAGTTGACCACTCATAACGGGTCCAATGACGATACTCATCAGCCCACCTTCTACGGGTTCTACGGTGTTCAGCAGATAACGGAATGCATACCATTGGAGGCCGGGCATGCAGTCCAATACGATGGAGCCGATTTCGTATGGTCTGGGTGCATATCCGTCGTCTAGTGGCAACAAGAAACTGTCCCCGCAGCTCTGTTGCATTGCTGCTCCTGTTCCTTCTTGCCAATAAGGTCAAGTAGCGGTCATCTCTTGCTGTTCTGGCAGAGGGTGACCCTGTCCTCGTCTTCTTAGTACTGTGCCAGTCTCTTGAAAGCGATTCCACAGTCTGCTAATCACGCTTTGGGATGTTCCAAGTGCTGTTGTCACTGTCGTCTGTGTTTGACCAGCTTCAAGACGTCCTATGGCTCTCCAAGCTTCGCATTCGATCAAATCGTGTTAGAGGGGCATTGCAAGGGCTTTGAAATTTCAGGATGTGTACTTTCAAGATCAGAGAACGTGCAGAGACTCCAGTACGTTCATCTTTTATATAGCGCATTTTCACCAATGACATCAAAGTTGGTTTTGGATCTCATTTGCTTAATCGAACAACTTCCTTTGACTTGTCGTTTGCTTTTCTGATGTTCTTGTTTAATAAAAACAATACGAATGCTTCTTATTTTTTTTATCGCTTCATATTCATTTTGAAATATCCCCTAATTTTTGTGACTAGTGTATTTGTTATTAGTATGAATTTATCAAATAATCATTATCAAGAAAATCTGAAGAGAAACTACCACTACGAATAAAGATAACGGAAATTAAAGTAATGGCTTCCGTTTAATCGAATAAAAGTTCTCCGCAAGTTGAAAAACTCTAGGTCCGTGGTTTCCAGTGGAAGCCACAAAATAATTAAAATAATATAGCTATCGCTCTTTTTACACCCTTCGTCGAAACAACGGCTTAAAACAAATAAAATACAAATCTCCCTCAGTTCTACCAATGTTTTACCGAATATTTTTAAATGATTAAGTAAACGAGGTTACCAATTCTGGGCACTCGTTAAAAACATATATTTTCTTTTTTTAATCAAGATATTTAGTTCCTTAAAAACATAGTTTTTTTTCCTGTTTATTACTTATTAGAACTGTATGTTTTCGGTTTTAGGTAGAGAATGTTTCTGCAGCTCTCTTAGAATGTAGCAACACTGGATATTCACTACATTTGGATTGGACGGTCTTGCTTCATTCGTTTTTGTTTTGACACGGTTTGTATCCGGGGAAATGCAGTACTTAATTTTGGGCGATGATCAGTTTTCCTTCGCATGCTTTTAAAACGTATCTTCGAGCACGTAAAAAAACTTAATGTTTAAAAGGTGACATTATGGTCAAAACAAATAGGGTCCTAACAAGCCTATGAGCAACAATATTTATTTACAGCATGAATAAATATTTTGGTTTCCATAGTGACTGCCACAGACTGACTCTTGAGATTTTTTTCTACTAGCACGACTATTGTTATACGCAAATAAGAGTGCATACTATAAAAACATGAACAATTGTGCTAACCTTTGAGTGGCACTATTTTGCGCTCTACGGTTTAAGTTGCGAGGTCAAAGGGCTCAGAGAAGGTTGCATAAGGGGAGTCACTAAACAGATGTTAGGAGACAGATTGAAACCTACAGTCAAGGTTATGCGGAGTGTTCTTTAAAGTGCACAGGGTATGGATGTCTAGAAGACGTCATAACGTCCCGTCTGATGTGATGAAGCCTACCCGAACCCAAAGGTGTTCCTTTATCACCGAGAACAGGGTGTGTGTAAGGGTGGGGGGTGGGGGGATAGCAGAGATAAATTTCTATGCTGGTACAATTTGGACTAGAACTAGGGAACTGCATGGTTCGAGCCTTGGAAGCGAACAACTGATTCAACCTCCGCCTTAGCGTATAGTGTTGTCCTAGGATAGCGATATATAAATCATAAAGAAAACCACAAATGGCGACGAGTTTGACCTCTTGTTTTACAACGATCTGGTTAGATTTATTCGCTAATGCAATTGGCAATCGAAACTTTTGTCGGATTTGAATTTCTGTGAGCAACAGAGAATTAAATATCTCACTCTACGTGATTTCCATCAGGAATCCTTTCTTAGAACTGATATCTCATCTTCAAGCTATCCGCGCAGTGTCAGTTGAGATAGAGAGAATTGATAAGGAAGCAAATTTTATGTAAGATATTTAAGCAGTTTAAATCTTTTCAGTTCCATTCTATTTCGAAGTGTTTTTGAAAAAAATCTAAATTCGTCTCACTGTGAATTCAACAACTCTTACATTTTGTTACGGTATTTTCATCTTAATGTTGATTTTCCTATGTTAATTTTCGTCTTACCATTTGAAGATAATTTCACAGATTGCATATGAGAGGGATGTATTTAATTTGCAGGGTGGAAAAGTAACATGGGATTTACTTCAACAGTGTTGTTTTTACTACGTATATAAATAGCTCAGATTACAGGAGTATCAACTCGTGTAGTACATCAAAATAGGTAGGTGCCATCCTGGAGAAATAAAGGTAAAAATATTTTTCACTGCATTATAACACCTAATATTAGTTACTGTGAGCAGTGGTATCTCTTACAGTGGCGTAACAGGAATATGAAACGAACGAGCCCTAGCTGACCGAGTCCCTGCACTTTTTTTACGTTGTATGAGAAACCACGATCACTCTGATAGACCAATAAGACACGGACTACATCCTGCAGCAGCTAGTTGGATATTAATAATTTCGAATGGTTGAAAATTGTATTCAATTAGAATATTTTATATTTTTTTTTTGCAGAGAAGCTGTAGTAAATATTTCTGATTGGAACCAGCACATTGTAGTTTGATAAATATATATTATATATGGTCGTTGCATGTTTCTATGCAACGAGATTATATATTATACATAGATCAAACTGCAACATTTGGCACTGAAAATCTCAGTAATGATAGATAGATAATAAAGAAATAAAATTGCACAGATGTTTTACACGAATGAACAAGGATTGAAACTCCTTAGCAATAAATCAGAGAGAGTCAAAAACATCCATTTTACGTACAAATAAAAGCACGATTCAGGTATTCACACATGACAATAAAGCAATGAATTTAATTAATGAAACTGCCCTGTACCCATGGAACAAATCCTTAGTCTGTCTTGGAAATGATTCATCATCTGCACATGTTTCGTCGTGAACCTACACAAGGCAAGCAATTCAAGATTTTATTAGGAATGAGGCTGCATCTGCGACAGATCACTTACTGGAATGCCATTAGTTCAGTCACAACTGTAAAAAGTATCCACCCGGCGATAATGGAACAGGCTCGGGGAAATGAAAGAGTAGTCGAAATCTCTCATTATGTCAGACGTCATCTAGACCTAGAGATAATAGACCTACTAAAGGTTATCTGAACCCCTTTCGAATATTCCTGGAGAGATTTCAGCAAGCGCACTCTATTCAGACGTTTGATAGGGAGAAACATGGTCACTTCGCTACAGTTGTTAGCGCGATGTGATGGCCTTGTCACATCCTTTGGGAAGATGAGGCCCACTTCACTAGGAGTTAACGAAAGCAATTTTGTCTTTCAAATCAAGTCAAATCCACAAGCATTTATATTCACATCTCTATATGAAACAGAGGTAACCGTGTGGTGAGGATACAATGCTGAATTTGTGATGGGGCTATTTTATTTTGAGTTCATAACGTTCAAATTAAATAGTAGCTGCAGCTGTTCCTAGGCTCAGAGAAATACAATCACGGCACACAAAGCAAATGGTATCTGTGTATATTTCACGTATAAGCCCTATTTTTCATCCCATGATAACCTAAAACCTTATATCCTACTAAATGGTTACAAATATCTTTATTAAAGAGCTTCAACTACCACTTCATAATAATGTAGAAAACCTCAGATTACTTCCTAGACGTCATAAAAAATCATTTGAGGATATATGGCTATTACACTGAACTGCCATTGAATTAGGGATAGGAGACGTTACCCAATTTCAGTACCGTAAGTTCGCATGCGTGGTTGAAACTCTGTCATATATAGCTGTCAGCTTTGGCTTCCCCTAGCGTTCGTCGTCAGAAGCATAATAGGAAAACTGCGGGATTAAGATGCATTTGACAGAGGGCAGATAGCAGGTGCCCAACGGATGGAACAGTCGATCTCCGAAATTCTCAACGAACTGGGATTTTCTCGTATGACAGTTTCAAGAGTATTCCGGGAATATATGAATCATAGGGGACACCAATGGGCTGCGAAAAGGCGTCGTCCGTCAGTGTGACTCCGTGTGCTGGAGAGCCATGTTTGTGCCCGTTAAAATAAATAAGTGCCCATTACAATACAAAACATTTTAATACTAATGCTTTTTTGAAGTGTATTGTATAACAAAGAAATTATTTCATTTCCGATGGGGAATTTGATTTCTAAGAAAATGTTCACCAAAATCAAGTTCTATTGTCCTATGATCTGTTCTTGTTTCCCTAGATCCGTTCTGTTAGGGTTACTACATGAATAAAATTCACCAAAGATTATAATAAATATTTGAAAGGGAATTTTGTAATAATTCTAAATGTTGACATAGGGTGTAAAGCAAATAATTACTACATGAAATCAAAGGGCGTAATTCAAAGTAATGTTTTCTTCCGTTTCCATTATAGAGAAAATAAATTATTAAGTAAATTGTTCGCTTCAATTGATACATTTTACTTCTGAAATTGACATCTAGAATGTATCCAACGGATACTTTATGCACAAAATCTATACTGACTGGCAAATTGTCGGTTATATTTAGCTTACGGATATTTTTCCAATATCTATACTGACTGGCAAGTTGTCGGTTATATTCAGCGTACGTATATTTTTACAATATCCATATACTAGACCCTGGGCTTATTAATTGAGAAATCGAAATTAACGAGAAAACAAAACTTGATTTTTACAAGCTTTAGAGAATGTGACTCTTTTAAATCCACGTATAATATGTAGTAATGATTAGTTTCAATATTGAGATATATTTTGGCTGTCTGAAAACTAATGACTCTAAAATTGAAGACTTTTTTATTTCATTAGGCTGAAATCACGTAAGAATGCAAATAAAAATTCATTGTCACCCAGCGCGAATCTAAGGGGTCCAACGGGGCCATCCACCAACCAATTGAGAATCCTCTTAAGATAATTAATGAAAAAAGAATAATTTTATGAATTTTTCATGCATTTTTCAATAAATGTTTTAAAGATCTCTGTCAAGATCGCTCTTATTTATTTGAGAGATCTTTTAGCCGAATGTCTTTACTGCATCATAATCACACCGTTCATCGCGAAGGATACGTTCTGGACATGGTCGCGATAAGCGAAATTTCGCGAACAACGTGAGATTTAAAAAAAGATAATTTTAAAATTCGAAAAAACTCTTTATTAGTAAAATAAATATTTTTAATAACAAAAAAATCTCATACATAACATAATTCATAATTCATTCATTTTGTTCCACGTTGCAAAAAGGAATCTAGATTCCCTTGTTTGGCCTCTCTATGTTTATTATTCAAAATTTGCTGATAACTGTCAAATAATCCGTTACAACCACGCTTTACAGCACTCACTCGCTCGTAATCTTCGTCGTTTTCTTCCAACAACTCCATGCATTGATTGTGAAGAGAAAGGGCCTTTTCAATGATTTTGACACCTAACTTTCGCACGGGAACAGGTTCCGAGACGTCATATTCTTGGGACATAGTATGGCAGTCGATTTCCTGCAGCTCTTCATTAGTTAAGGGTTCGCCGTGTGATTTTAACAAAGTCTGAATATCATCTACTTCAACACCTTCGATGCCTCCGGAAGTGGCTATAAGAGTAATCTCTTCGATGATATTTTGAAAATCATTTTCATAATTGATGTGATCTTCAACAATTTCTCTGAGCACCTTTTCCAAACACCCTTCATACACGACTGGGTGACTTCATTCCACGCTTCGTCGATGTTTCTGATAGCTTTCATAATATTAAATTGTTTCCACCAAACCCGCATGGCACCACCTCCATCAGTTTCTTCAATGAGTTGGCGCATCGTTTTTCTTAAATAATAGGCTTTGAATGCTGCTATTGCGCCTTGATCCATAGGCTGTAAGATGGAAGTGGTATTCGGAAGTAAGAACACCGCTTCAACGGGAAAATCAGTGCACAGGGTCTCAAGTTCCACAGGATGTCCCGGCACATTGTCCAACACCAAAAGAGCTCGAGGTTCAACTCCAATATCCTCGTCATATTTTTTTATTGCTGGACAGAAACAAGTTTTAAATCAGTCCATAAAAAAATTTTGTGTCATCCAAGCCTTAGGGTTACTTCGCCAAAAAACTGGTAAATTGTTTTTAGAATAACCTTTCGTGACACGAGGAGTTTCTGATTGATAAATCAACAATGGTTTCAATTTCAATTCTTCGGATGCATTTCCGCCGAGAAGAAGAGTTAGACGATCCTTGGCTGCTTTAAATCCATAAGCAATCTTCTCCTCTAAGGAAATAAACGTACGTGTTGGCATTCGTTTCCAATTGAGTCCCGTCTCATATACATTAAAAATTAAATTTGGTGGATAATTTCCCCTTTCCACAATTTCACGGAACTCCATTGGATATTTTTCAGCCGATTCTACGTCTGCACTAGCCGATTCGCCAATCATTTTAAGGCTATGCAAGTTTGATCGTTTTCTAAACCGATCAAACCAAACTTTGATTGCTTTAAAAACTTCTTCTCCTCCATGTTGAGATTTTAAATGATCCCAAAGACTAAGTGATTTATTCATTATGATTTGGGTACTCACAGGCATGTGGTGTTGATTTAGGTCCTATATCCGTTTGCTTAATAAATTTTCCATTTCTGTCATCAAAACACTTCCGGTTCGTGAAACTTTCGTCGCTGTAATTGGAGTAACATTTTCGCCCGGCTTTTTAATTTTGTCGTTTTGTTGCACAATTGATCGCAGTGTAGACTCAGGCAATTTGAAATCCCTTCCTGCAACTGTAAATTTACCACCACTTTCTAACCTTTCTATAATATTTAGTTTCTTTTTTTAAAGTCACTACATTGCGAATTTTCTTAACCGATTTTTCACATTGTCTTTTTGACATTTTAAAAATTACGAAAGGACAAAAAAAATATGTAGTCAATTTAATTAGCGTGCGTTTGACAGTGCAGCTAAGATTACACTGAAGGATAGACCCAAATGATGCACTGGCTGAACCGTACCAGGCACTGGTGTACGGCGTTTTTTTGTCTCACCCACGCTCGTAACTTGACGTTATGTATATGTGTATGATGTGATTGAGCGAGAAAGAAAGTTAGCATGCACGTGCAACCATTCATTTTGACTTTTCCTCGCATGTTTCAACGGCACACAAGTGCCGAGACAAAAAAATATCGCGATATAACGAATCCGCACTCGCCGGGGTCGCGATGAACGGGATTACCTGTACAGAGATTTCAACAAAAATATCTGCATTAATGAAAATTAATATATATATAATTTGTCACATTTAGCTCCTAATAGCAATTAAAGAATAACTGAAAAGTTGAGTTTCGTAGTATTTTCATATCAAGGATTCTTATTGCATTTAGTTTCTTTTTTGCATTTCAATGCCTTGCAAGTCCCATCAAAGAAATTGGTTTACCAAACATACAAACACACACACACACCCAGGATTTTGTAAAAAATAATGGGGGAATGAGCAAGGTCGTTCAAAGTGACTCCATCTAATCAGAAAAAAGTAGGTGGGGCGGAGAGGTTGAAATAGCATTGCAGTATAACATTTCCTTACTCGTTATTGAGGTTTTAAAAGAGGTGGAAAGATACATGATTTAATGTTTAGATAAGTTTAGTGTTTATCTCCAATACCTTCGCCAGCATTCTCAAAGGGCGAGGCCCCTTTGTCCTCCTCCCTGTTTTAGATGCGGGAGGTATTCCCTTATACATTCACAAGAACTCCCTCACACATATCTGCGATGAGACATGATTCTCAAAAACAGTTCTCACCATTCCTAATTAACATCATACGAACGAAATATCAAGCATAAAGAATATGAAATATTATATTTCAAATATCACTATAGGTTTACGATTGAAACTAATAAATGTAACTAAGATTCTTATTTACCGAAATAAAAGAAGAAACCAATTACAACTACCACTGATTTCTCTAAGGCATGATTCAAGTTGTTTTTTTCAAAAAGAGATGTAGACTTATATGAAATATTTGAATAACTGATACAATAGTTTGAAAGGTACACTGTTCGTCGTTGAAATTGCGTCCCCCCACCAAAACATTTTCCCTCTGTTTAGTGGTTTAAAAAAATAGATCTATATTAAATAATCTATATTATTACTTTGGCTTATGCTATATTTTCTATTGCTGTGTATTTCATTATATTAAAAAAAGATAACGGTAGCAATAGAAAATGCTGAATGCAGTTTTATTTTAATAAGTGATATATATATATAATAGATGGTTATCGAGTTATGAAGACTGAAAAAGAAAAACCAATTGCTTTAAAATATTTCAGAGTAATGAAGATGACTAATTATATTATTACAAACATTTCGACTACACACGTGGCAAGTGAAACATTTTAACCAATAAGGGTGAATTTACATCGTATGACCAAATTATTATAAACATGGCATCCTGAGCGAAGTACCATGATACATACCAATGCATGTAAAATTTTGTACTGATGCAATATCTTCTTCTAGAAAAGCATCATTTTCCAGGACAGTAAACTTTCCCTCAAGAAGAAGAAATTGTCCATCTTGTTATAGATTTAGGAATTACAAATTTCATCGTTTTTTTTTTAAAGAGTAAAGCCATGCCATTGCAGCCACAAAGCCGCAAGCTTTATACAGTACGATATCAAAAGGCCTGAACGTTCTAGAAAACCTTACTTCTATACGCCTCCCTCGCAAGAAATAATCATGTTATACTCTATGTACTGCTAGAACTGTTTTATCTCGTGATATTTTTCGAATTACAAATATAATTTAGCCAAAAAGTAACAGTTAATTTATTTACTATTACATTATCTACATTTTCTGCTGCGTGATAAACATATTAATATCAGAATAGAGGAATTATATAACGAATTCCAATCAAAACTTATTATTTTTGAGCTGCGTCTGTTCTCGCGAAGTGAATTATATATCACAATTTCCACACCCACTCTTGTGATTATTCTAGACCTTCTTTGTCCAAATGATGAAGTTCGAGTATGATGGAAACTTCCGAAAACGACTCTTTTCGATAAATTTTGCAGGTATAATCATTGCCGACGCTTCGACCATACCGAGAAAAATTGTCGCAGCAAACAGTGCTGAAGTCGATGAGTAACCGAACACTCAGCATCCGTGTGGGTATATAATTCTTCTGCCTGGAAACACAAGAAATGACAGAACATGTTCTCACTGGATTAAAAATAAATAAAAATAAATACCCACTCAAGCAGCTGCTTGCCACAGAGGTCTGACAGGAGCCTATCAGTTTATATGCCATAATAGAAGATCTAAGAGGATGGCGGGCCCTCAGCAGAAAAACGACACATACATCCATGACTAGAGAAAATTATATTTTAAAGTATAAATTTAATCATGTTTCATATCAGATGACACATGTTAAACTTCTTTCAACGGAACCTACCTACACCACGGTTACTAAAATTCACTTGGATCTGAAGAGTTCTCAAAGATATCCTTAGATACTTTTCTCAATATCTTCCAACAAGCTATTAGTGGTATACAAAAAAGCTTTGGAAAAGCTAGAAACTACTTTCCATGGCAATCTCATAATTTCCTCAAGCAGAAGGAATAGACAACGCTATACTTCGAATTTCTAAACCAGCCACCTTATCAGATATTCAAAAAGCTCCTTTCACCTCAGACACCGTAGCTGAGTTTCTGCAACATCTTCCATTATTCTTCAACCTGCATGACTGAAAAACAACTCGCAATTTAAGACTGCTTCTCAGTACTCCAGGAATACATCAGTACCTACAAACACAAGTCTCGAAGCAATGGATTTCTCCTTTACACCTGATATCCTTATAAACCTTATATAAAAGCTCTCCCAGACGCGTTTGGTCACAACCTCTATTATCCTCTATCCTGAAGGAACTGTATACTACTGCGTAATAGGAATGGCTTCTCACAACATGACATGATTCCCAAATACTCGTTATAATCTATGTCAGATTCAGTTCAAGATATTTTGAAAGCACAGAGAGATTCTAAGGGTAAACGAAAAGGTATACGAATAATTCCGTAATAGCCTTTTATCAGTTAGGTGTGTCACATGTCAATGAAAAACATTTTCATATATTTCCTACACGACGTAGGTGAAAATTGAAATGTTCAATTCTTTCTTATTTTAAATTTTTATGGTGTAGCCCCCTGGACGTGGAGGAAAACGTTTTAAAGTTTCCCTCACACATACAGTGTTTGGGTTGGACGAAACAAACCTAACACATCAGAGCATTAGCTCTCTGCGCGTAGAGTGTTGGAATGGTTTGTTCCAGGGGACGCATAACAGTGTTTGTCATTTTTTATTAGGAAAGTATTTTAATAAAAGAAGTGGTGGGTGATGAAAAAAAATGATTTTATATTTAGAAGGAAAATAAAATAATATGTCTATAATACGATTGAAATGTCAATCAGAACTTTATTAGAAAGAGCAAAATGTTTCAAGGGATTGAAGATTAGTTAATTAAAACACTATCATGGTTTGCTTACAATCGTAGCGAATTAACTGCTAAGCTAAATTATGTCTCAATAGAAGTTCATGTAATACAGAATACAAGATAATGGAAGTAAGATTTAAAATGAATGATTCTTTAATGTTTAGCGGAAGTAAATTTTTCGGGTAATCTGTTAATGTTTGTGATGATATCGTTTCGCTGAATGCAGGTATAATTTAGAAGTTACAGTTAAATGTGGACAAAAGGACTAAAATACAGCAAATTTCTGTTTCAGAAAAACAAACTTTAAGAAAATGAAGAGAAAAAGAAATATATGATCATTTAGAGTAGGAAAAAGCTTAACTACTTATCCATTAAAACACATAACTCTAAGGGTTAATATAAATTGAATATTTAATAAAATGCATGTCCCTGTCCAAATGTGGAAGAGATTAATAAAATTCATTATTTTAGAATTTATATTGACCATGATTTTAAACGGAAATCGTTCATAAAATATACTTGTGATAAACTTAGAAAATGTTAAAGTTGAACACTCTTATTCCACTGGATGTTATAATAATAATATATGAAGTTCTACACGAATCAATCATTAGTTATGGTATCAGTATATATGGATGCACATATAAATCTGATTGACCCAAAATTAAACGAATACAAAAAAGAACACTAAATTCAATAAATATGTAATGATGATTGATTGATGAAGAATAACTTGGAAATAGTTTTCATAATATGAACATTTTGTTAGTTATTTTTATAGAACATTTTTGTTATTTATGTAATTACCATTACAAATTGCTCTAAAAATGAATACAAGGATAAAATTTTGCATGCGATCAATACAAGGAGAAAGTGAGAAAATCATTTTGTCGAGCTAGTTTTTCACAGTAAGAGTGATAATTCGCAGATATTTTATCAAAGACCCAAAATTTTAATGTCTACCTAGAGGTCTGTCATGCCTGAGCACTTATTAAGAAATTAAAACTAAACTTTTGAAATGGTTATTAAATGTAAATATTTGAAAAGCAATGTTTAAAAAGTCATATCCTCTATCAAGTATTGTTTCAAGCAACTACAATATTAGTGTGAAATGAAGACTTTTAGAATAGGTGATAATTTTATTACTATAGCTTAAAGCGTATTATAACAGATTTGACAAGCTAATTTAATTAAAAAGTTAATCACTCTTCGAACTGTTTTGTTATTGTTTTAGTAAATCATAATAGAATTTCGATCGGTGAATACAGGATAGTAGGGATGTTAGTCACTACTATCCTGTATCCTATCCTGGTGTTCTTACGTTCCTTTTTCTTATCATTTGCACATCTACCTCCATAGCTTCCGTCCTGTCAGTTTCTGGGATATACATTGCTTCCTCCGAGGTGTTTCGATTTCCACTTTGAGAGGTGTATCTTTCAGATGAAAGTTTCCATCGGGATTAAGCTTTGAAAATTTTTCAAGCAGGCAACATCTATTAGTACCGATCAGATCCGAATCTTGGGGGGGGGGGGGGTTTCCCGAATCTGGGCCTGGTACTGATACACACAGATCTTATAATCACTTGAGATTCAAAAATATAGTTGGAATTCAATGTGATCTATAAATTCTACGCAATTATTAGATTTCTGCTAGAAATTGCTGCTTAATATTTGGTCTCTAATTCATTGTAACCTATTTTAGACTTTTAATAAATAACAGAAAAAAAAAACATATATTTGCAAAATATTTAATTTAATATAAAAAGAACATTATTTTACTGTCCTTATCGATTTCTAATGCTTTCACTTAGTTACCACCAGAAAGATTAATGTAAGAATGAAATATAATATTTCGTGTTTAAATAATAAACTCTCCGACATAAGTAGGATTTCTCTAGATCAGTTTCTTCTAACGTGGGAACTAATTTCCTATAAATGAATATTTCCCCTCACGTTAATGACTCGTATCTGTCAACTCGTGCTAAGGTGACTAACTGCTCATAAGTATGCTTAATCCGCCTCCTGAGAGATTTCTACACATTGAGTTGAGGTTTCTTAAACCTAGAATGCGAAACGAAGGAAATTGGGGAGTGTTAGGAGCTATAAAAAATTGATCCTCCCTTGCTACACTCCTAAACAGGGATAATAAGGAAAATCTCCTTCTGCTATCTATGGAATGCGAATGCCGAAATTAACCAGCTATATGTGAAATAAAAGTTTCTGAAGCGAAAAATGTCATAAACTACAAATAATGACTCCCCATGCTTTCTTCCCTTGGAAAAAAGGGGAAATATGGAAGTCGTTCTATTATATCTTCCAAGTTACGTGTTAAATGAAAGTTCATATAATGATGACCATAAACTATTTCGAATTTTGTCCCCATACCTCTCCCCTGATAAAGGGGCATTTTCGCGGGGTTAGACTTTAACTAGTCATGTCACAAATTAAAGCTCGTGACGTCTCCAATATCATGGGTTACCTCAAACACGACTCCAAAAGGAAGGGAAAATCTGGTCGATGTTTATGTGTCATATATCAAATAAACGTTTTTGAAAGTAGACGTTTTAGTGACGACAAATAAACTGTAAATCAATTGAAATTTTTCAAAGAGATACCTATCTTTCTACATGGGCTCTAAAAAGTAAAAAATAAACCTGAAACATATTGGTGATGTAATCAGTCATTGAGTTCGTATTCATTTAAAGGGAAGATAGGGAGCCGAGTTATCTACAAAATTGCCGGCGCCCTATCTTCTTTTGAAGTGAATGTAAACTCTGTAACTGAATTCACCATGAATATGCTTTAAGTTTATATTCTACTTTTTAGGGCCCATATAGGAAGATAGGTATTTTTTAAACTTTTTAATTTATTAAAGCATATTTTTTTCAAATTTTTATTTTTGTACTCTATTACATACGAGTTACATAATATATTTAGGCATGCGAATTTTATAAAGCAATAACAGTTTCGAAATCACTACGTGCAAAACGTGTCTGCAATCCTTTGAGCAGGAAAGAATCGAGTGCTCGAAAAACGAACTTAGTGATCACTTAAGAATAAACTTGAGGAGAACTAAGGAGTCTAAGAACAGTGGTGTGGGAAAACAAAACACTTTTGATCACACCTTCATTTTTTAAGAGCATTCATCCTCATCCAACTGAGACACATCAATATTTTTATTATAATAAATTATTTTAAATATTTTTAAGCTTTTTGATAGAAATATGAAACGTAAATTGCGTTGCTTTAATAAATATTTCAATAAATAATATAGAAAAAAAATCCGTATTATTTTCCCAACATTTGTTAAATTTCTTCAAAATATTTAGCCGCAAACACAGCGCTGTCGATAACAGTAGACGGCAATTTGTTTCATAATCGTGTTAGAGAGCAGTATTAATAACGGTGAGCACTTATAAGCACTCCACGAACACTGTGTGGTTCACGAGAGATGGATTTCCTATGCCTCATGTAGAAGACAATTCTGATGTAGGTTTTGAAAGCCTAAACAGCAGAAAAATTAATAATTATCGTAACCTGTTTAGAAAACCAAAAAAGACAAAATTATCATGTAAATCAGTGGTTCCAAAGCATTTTTTTTTTAAAAACTACCTAAGAAATTTTACAGAGTTGTAATGTGAACTTATACACATAATTTTGTTTACGAAAAAAAAGGCATCTTCAGATAAAGTATAAGAATAAAATAGGTAGTACTGAAAACAATTATTCATTTTCTCACATTTAATATTATGCCAATTCACATGTGAATGATGTTGACAATAAATTCGAGTAGCAGTGGCAGTAGCTTCGTGTATAAAAGTTTGGGATCTCTGCTGTAAATGAAAATTCTTGCCTCAACGGCATAAATTCTTCAAAAACGGGTACAAACAAACTCGTTAAGAAGTAACTAATCAAACTATAGATAATGTTTCAAAATACAAAAGACAACTTGCGTAAAAAGCTATGCTGTAGCTTTTTCAATAGTATAAGGTGTGGCACTGGTAAAACCAATATTACTTATGTTTCATTTCGTGAGAAAATTTTTGTATTAAAACTTGTTGAATTTAACGATTTGTTTAACTATTTAATGACTTATGGAAAAAAGTCCTAAATATTATGAAAATATTGTGATTGAATAATATCGTTTCGCTTGGCATTTTAAAGCGCCGTTTTGCACGCATAATATAAATACTTAATACAGGATGTTCCTGAATGAACGCATAAACTCTGCATGGTGATATTCCTCTTAGTAAGAGGATCAAATATGTCAAAGGAACTATGTCCGTGTGAGTAATACTTTCTGAGTAAAAAGAATGTAAGCTCATGGTGTCACATCCGTTTTGCAACCAAACATACTTTATTGGAATGTTTAAACAACGGAAGATCAAGCAACAGGCGTGGTATGTAATGACATAATTTGCAAGCATGGCTAATATGGCAAAACTGAATATCTCTATGATTAGTAGGTACCGATAAAGTCATACATGGGCGACAAGTAATACTGTACGTACATGATGTGTTACACGAAAACAGATGTCGTGGAAATGTGCTAGCTGTATCACAGTGGCAGGTGTTCACAGGGGTCACCCCTCATGTGTGTGCATGACGGGAATGGATGACTCGACACATTCCAATAGTGCAGTGTCAACGAACGTGAAGGTGAGCTCCTGGATTCTCTTTTACAGTGGGTGATAGTCGGTACACTAGCTCCTTGATATGATCCCAGAGAAGAAATCCAATGGCTAAAGATGTGATCATCTGGCTGGCCGATAAACGGGATTGCCACGTCCAACCCAGCGTCCCGGGTATGTAGTATTCAACCATTCTCTGACATCAGCAATAAAATGAGTTGGTGTGTTGTGTTTTATTCAAAGGTTACTTTGCGTGGTCAGACTATTTGACAGCTGCTATGACCAATAATGCAGTTACCCAAAACAACACCTACACGTTCACAGAACAACACATCTGGCGCTGTTGTTGGTGGGGGACATGGAAATTGGAACGTGACCACACATGGCTGTTGAGGAAATTCAAGATGCCGTCACCTATGAAATGCATTTCGTCCGTCCACAATACACGTCCAATTAAATGCTTATCTGCCTCACGTTGGCTTCCTCAGTACGGCTTCCTGTAGTGCTGACCCACTGACTGGCCATATGACTTCTGTCACGAAGACTCGTTATAGGGAGCACATTTCCAATATCTCTGATGTGATCATCCAGCTGTTGCATAATGTGGGCATTGGTGTGAGGACGTGTTGGGTAACGACGGTCATACTCTCCAGCAGTGTGCAAGACATTCTCATGACAATCTGCAAAGAGCAGGTACCTCTCACAATACTCTCGAATGAAATACACGTTGAAATCTGACATACATACGTTGCTCGGTCGGCGCGTTACGACGCCTCTTTATACCAGCCACGAGGATGCACCTCAACATGAATTTACACTGGTTTCTATAAAAGAGGAAAATCCCTATGCTAAGTTAATGGGAAGCTAATGTCAAAGCTCTATAACTTGTAAAGTAAGTTTTTTGTTGTTTTGAAAAATGTGATTGCAGATAAAGATCTCAATCAAATAAATTAATATCTCTATTTTCAATAATATTCGTCCAGTATTTAATGAGTTTTTGAATTTTGAATATTTAATAACAGTCTTAAGAAACTTATACAAAACTGAAGAATAGTGAAAGAATTCTTTACACAAAGTTCTAAACTGTAAATTTATTTTATGAAACACTTTGATACAATGCTTATTACTAAGTTTTAATTAACTTCTGAAGTCACTTTTTGTGGCTGGAATTGTTATCAGTAAATATTCAAACTTCTATAACTCATTAAATACTGAACACATATTGTTGAAAATCGAGATATTGATTCATTTGATTGTGATTTTTGTCTGCAATCACATTTTTCTGAACAAAAAACTGATTTTAGAAGTTATTGAGCTTTGACGTTAACTTCCCTTTGACTTAAGAAGGATTTTCCTTAATTTATGGAAACCAGTGTAATTTACATAAATGATCCGTGCGCATTTCCTCAGAAAACGAAACACATTGCAGGCGAGCTATTTATTTCGTAAACTAATCGATCACATATTCGCCGAAAGATTCGTTTGTTTGTGAGAGGATTTCATTTCCTCAGTCTTTAGACTCGTTTTACTCCTCGTAAACTATCGCCCACATAAGCATAGTCATTTGGGCATAATTGGTCCTCTCACGAAAAGGAATATCATCATGCAGAGTTTAGGTGGTATTTCAAGGACACCTGTGGAGCATATTACTTTATGGGCGCTTAATGACAGTTCTTGAGTAAGATTTATATGTCTGGAACTAATCCACGATATATAAATGATATGCGCTTTAGAGACGCAAAAAAATATGCTTCGTCTTTTATGAGATGCTTTCACGTTTGAAATTTCAGACGTATCAAGCAAGGTTCGTTCATCGCGTGACAATCAGAGAACAAGGCGGAAGGCTACACTGATTAAAAGAAAGCCATTTCACTTGTATTAAATTTCTGTATAATATTGTTTGTGGTTTATTTGTTTACACAATCTATCATCTGGGTATATAAATATATTTTTACAGCGATTTTAAATTTATGTGAAAAAGTTTAAAACTAGTAATTAACCAAAAAGGCAACGTTTGTTTCTTCAGTTAATTGTGATTTACCTCATTTCAGTTTTATTTTAATTTTTGCCCCCTTTATAGCCGAAGAGTATTAAAACACTCTTCCCTACTGTAATTAATTATTTTTTTCTTTTTTCCTAGTTTTTCTTCCACCTTAAAATATATTATACCCTTTATAATTTAAATATCATTACTTTGAATCAAAGTAGGTAGAATTTCCTCCTTTAAATCTTTAACCGTTTCTGCATTTGCGCAAAAGATATTTTTCCTTTTAAATAAACATTTGTCTTTAAATTAAGCAAATTTCGCGGGCCGAAATCATTTGTAGAAATGTGACATATTATAGCGAAATGTGAATATAATGAAATCAGGCTAGTGACCAAAAGATATTCCTTGTACTGAAATGCTATGAAAAACGTGCTGTGACAATTATATACTGAAAAATAATTATAATGAAAAACATTTGGGTTGGGTTCTTTTACCTCTGAACGACACTTTTTTCACACCATGGGCTAAATGGCCAGGTCACATGGACCCCGAAGGCTCAGAGAAGGTTGGGGGAGGGGATCCACTGGAACAGCTGTTGGGAGACAGATGATAGTCTCCCATCAAGGCCATCTAGCGTGTTCTTTAACGTGCACAGGGTATGGCTCTCCCGCACACGGAGCCGCGGCTTAATGTCCAGTCCTACGGACGGCGACCTTTCCAAGTCCATCGGTGTCCCCCTACTGACCGTGGGCAGGGCGGGGAATTTTGAGGAGATAAATCTCAACGCTGACCCAACTGGGACTCGAACTTGGGAACTACAGATTACGAGCCTGGCGCGCTACCAACTGAGCCACCCCATGAAAAAGATCTAATGTGTATCAGATTTTACTTTTAAAAAATCGCTAAATTTTTCCAGTAATCATCTCTCCTTGAATTCTTAAATGATGTCGAAACTCTGCAACACATTGCCTGGAATATATTTCCGTGTCATTACAAAAATGCAAAGATTGTGATCCGTATTGGCTGCTGATAATGAAACTAAACCAATTAACGAACTTAGCTGAAACATTTATATTAGATGACAAATATAACAACGGAAATTTAACAAATGATATAATAAAACAGGTGGATTTGAACTGCTTTGAAAATCTTTTCACTTTACCGTTACTTATCACATAATGCAATCAAAAGAGCGTAGATCAAAAAGTTTGAAAATCCCGTTTTATGCCAGGATCACGTGGCAACACCAGTTTAAAACATTTTTGCCACTCAATGAAATCAGCAAAATTGCCTACATACAACACACGTGATTCATAGCGCTGTAATGGTTTCGATATTTCACAGCTTTTAAATCATTGCAGAGTAGCCAGATGCTTAAAACCAAAGCACTTAAAAACGGAAAAATGTACTTTGTGTATATTAAGGGGTGATCATTTAAATCGTGTACTGCTCCATAAGTACTCGTACGAAGCGCTTTTTCCAAAGTAACACTAGATGGCAATGTATGTGACCGCTGCGAAGGAGGCTACATGTGCCAAGGTCATTTGGTGACAACTGCTGTTGTGTTAAGACTGTGATTCGAGTTATGGTAATGACTGTCTTCGTAAGTCTGCCTTTTTAAGTGGCATAAGCGATTCAAAGAAGGACACGAATCTGTTGCCGATGATGCAAGACCCTGCCAGCCTTCTACCTCAATAACTCCTGAGCAAAACGTTCTGGCAATCCTGAATGAACACAGACCGATAAAACACTTCATGAAGTGGCTGTCAAAATGTCAGTTGGATAAAGAAACGCTCACGCGACTGTGAAAACCTATCAGAAAATGTCACGAATCTGTGTGCAATAGATTCCACACAGTTTGACTCAAGAACAAAAATAAAAAAGGGTACAGCTGTGCAAGGAGATGCTTAATCGTTTTGAAAGCCAGGGTCCAACCTTCATGAGGCCAATTGTGACTTGCGATGAAACTTGGATACTATATAATAATAAATAAATACACCCTCAAGCAGCTGCTTGCCACAGAGGTCTGACAGGAACCTGTCAGTTTATATGCCAGAGTAGAAGGTCTGAGAGGTTGGCAGGACCTCTACTAGCTGAAATTAAAACTTTTAAGGAGTGAAACAGTAGGTAAAGCAAAACTTGATTCTCTTTTAAAACGATATTCTCATATGCGCCAAAGGCGATATGCGTTCTTCTAGTTGTGTGGTAAATTTCAGTTCTCTGCTTTAAATTAACGAACCAGCCTTTGATGGCTATGGAAGGGTTTCTCCATCACGACAACATCGTGATCGGATGCGAAACGTTTCCCTTTCAAAACTTTCATCAGTTGCGAAAAAGGAAAAAATCGCAGGGTGCTAAGTCATCCGATAAAATAATGTACAGTGTTTAAGAAATTTTTTTCTGATTTACGATGTATCTTAATGTTAATACATGCAATACAGATAATTCGGGATTGATATTTCTACACTGTATGACAATGGAAAAGGTATTTCGCACACAGTCGTTTCGACATACGCATTGCGATACTTTGCGATATACGGATTGCGATACGCCTTCAATACTTTATATAAAAAACAAAATTGACAATCACAATGTTAATTGCAGCGACTAGCGCCATTTCCATAGTGTTCATAATGGATATTTTCGAAATAATTAGAGGGGCGGGGGTGGCTCAGTCTGTAGCGCGCCAGACTCGTAATCTGTAGTTCCAAGGTTCGAGTCCCAGCTGGGTCAGCGTTGAGATTTATTTCCGCAAAATTCCCCGCCCTGCCCACGGCCAGTAGGGGACACGGATGGGCTTGGAAAGGCCGCCGTCCGTCGGATGGGACGTTAAGCCGTAGCCCCATGTGCGGGAGAGCCATAACCTGTGCACGTTAAAGAACACGCTGGATGGCCTTGACGGGAGGCTACCATATGTCTCTCAACAGCTGTTCCAGTGGGCCCCCTCCCCCAACCTTCTCTGAGCCTTCGGGGTCTATGTGACCTGGCCATTTAGCCATGGTGTGCAAAAAAGTGCCGCTCAGAGGTAAAACATCCCATCCCGAAATAATTAGCTTTTAGAATTACTGCTTAATACAAATATTCGTTTATCGCGTCATAAGGTTAAAAAAACTATAAAATATATATTAGCAATATATATATGGAAAAAACTTAGAAGAGATACTAGCGAATATTAGTTCTTTTTCTAAAAAAACGTTTTTTTTTTCATTACAAGGAAAAAATAGTGTTACTGGAAGTGAACTTGTGAGTCAAACAGAAGCTTATCAACTTCTTTCACATTATACCTTAGGAAAATAGTGTTTCGTATTATGTTGGTTGGTAGGTGTACAAATTTTACAGAATCCTTTATCAATGGGGACTAGAGGAAGTCATAAGTACCGCATGTGTCATTTGAATGTAATTGCTAAAGTATTAACTGTTATTAATTAGGATTTTGTTGCGTTTGTATTTGGTTTTTTGATTAGATAATTTAAGTACATTAGAAATCTTAATTTTTCTGTCTAATTAATTTTGATGAAAAATGATTTTTATAAATGCAGATTCAATTACTTTCAGCCTTATTAACTTTGATATATTTTTCGGGGGAGGGGAAATTCGCAATGAATTTATAGATTGGCGTTATCGAATCTATATCTCTGCCCTTCTTAACACCATCCCAATCCCACCATATGACGATTAATATTAAATTTTATTCTGATGTAGCGATTAAATGTTCGATGAAAATTTCAGTGTATCGGTATTTGATGAACACTTAATTTTATTTTAGAGTGACTTAAAACAAGGTTATAAAAGGAAGGGAAGCCGCGAATATTATCATTTGTGTTCGTGGAGCAGTCCAGCCTCAACGCGTTTGTATGTTGATTCTGCAGAGTATGTTTGAGTGTAAAGATTGCGGAATGGTCTACGCTCATCCTGCAAGCTTGGACCGTCATAAGAAATCTCATGACAAAGGAGCGCTTTTCCATTGTGTGGCTTGTACAGCTACATTTGCAAGGAAAGATAACTTTGAGCGACATCTAAGCTCTCATAAGAATAGTTTCAACATTGAATGCAAAGTTTGAGGGACGACCTTTAGTAGAAAAGATAATTATAAGCTGTATATCCGACGTACACATCACATAAATGAGAAGAGGAAACGTTCTGCAGATGATGGATGTCTGCAAAATAAAAAAGAGTGTAATGAGTACGATGAAAAAGAAGAGGATCCGTGCGGTTCGCTGACAGTCTATTAATGCTGAAATTGATGGCTAATGAGGAGAGGAGACATGATTTGATTGTTTTCCTTGATGATTCGTGGAATTGAATTCTACAAGAAGAATTGCACTTGAAGCAAACAATCAAGTCGTACTTAGTTGTGAGATTGCGTTTTGTCCGAAAAGCCAGCCCCTCCACCGATGAATATAGTAATCCTTTCTTTAGGAGTAATTGCATCACAAGTCTTCCAGATTCCGATTTAAAGAACGATCTTCGACTGGCCTATGAGAAAGTTAAAGCTTCCTGTGAACAATATGAAGGTTCCCAGAGTGGCTGGGTTGTAGATGAAATTCTTTTCGCTGAAGTGAAAATTGGAAAATATGCACCTCTAGGGGGCTCTAGCTATATCTCTGTACCACGAGAGTTACAAACAAAGCATGCAATTGCTAATGTGCGCAACAACGACCAGAAATGTTTCTTTTGGTCACTATGTGCTGCTTTATATCCAGTTGAAAAAAATTACTGATCGTTTGACTAATTATCAACGTTTGGAAAGTGAACTGGACGTCTCAAGCCTTGTTTATCCTGTTACTCTAACGCAAATTCCAAAGTTTGAGAAGATGAATGGGGTATCTATCAATGTATTTGGATACGAGAGCGAAGCATTCCCTCTATACATTACACCAGTGAGAGCTAAACGACCTATTAATCTCATGCTCTTATCAGTTGGAGAAAAGAGACATTACTGCTACATTAAGAATATGAGTAGACTTGTAAGTTCCCTTACCAGCCATAAATGTATGAGCTTTTACTGCGATTATTGTTTACAAGGTTTTTCGAAGGAATCTATTTTAAAGGAGCATATGATCTACTGTGAAGAAATAGCGTCAGAATATAGAGCTGCCAAGTGAAGAAGAGAAGTGTCTGAAGTTTACGAATTTCAAATTTCAGCTCACTGTACCTTATGTGATTTATGCTGATTTCGAATCATTTTTAGTAAAAGTAGATACATGCCTCCATAACCCGACTGCCTCTACAATTACGGCTAAACATGAAGCGTGTGGATTTGCTTATTGTGATTGTGGGCCCTGATGGGTATAGTTACAAACCTTCCACGATTTATAGGGGTACGAATGTTATAGAGGAGTTCTTGAAGTGTCTTCTAGAGGAAGAAGAAATTATTCAAAAGTTGATGAAGCATAATGTTGCTAAGTGTCTCTCCGACGAAAGGCAAAAATTATACGAAAATGCTTTAAACTGACATATATGCAAGAATTCCTTGGGGAGAGATCGAGTAAGAGATCATGATCATTTTACGGGAAAGTTTCGAGGAGCCGCACATGACGCTTGTAATTTGAATTTTAAAACTGGAAAAGATTCGTAAGCTCGGTCATCGTAAGCTCGGTTTGGCCGGGTTGCCCGTATGGATAATTATAGATTAGTGAATAAAGTTATCAAGAGTGTGTCTAAAGGCCTCAGAAAGAGGGGGAAACTATGGATAATTTTAGATTAGTGAATAGGGTTATTAAGTGTGTGTCTAAAGACCTCAGAAAGAGGGGGAAACCTAGGAAGCGATGGACACACAATGTCGGACAGGACTTGTTTAGAATTGGTGTGCAGTGGCCAGATGCAGCAGATGTAGTTTAGGACTGAAATGCTTGGAAAACTGAATTACACGGTCTGGTTGGACCTCCATATAGCTTTGCCTGCTTGATGATGACGATGATGAGTTTTGTATCTGAGATGCTACTGACATAACATGGCCTAACATACTTAATGAAATGGCCTCTAGTCTTTTCAAGAATGAGTTCCTAAAGAGTGCATGTATCATTTAGTGTGTATGTGCTCTTTAGGGACTCGTCCGTAAATCCCGTAACTAACGATTTGAGGGGAGAGGATATGTTCTAATGTGGAACTCCTTATCTTTTAATATAAATGTATTGTTTTTTAATGTTATAGATATTAAAAACCTTAAAATAATATTAAAATAAAATTAAAATGCAATATTTATTTTTTGCGATTAGTATATTTTTGCATTCTCCGATTACAAAAATCAGATTTTTTGAAATATATTATCCCTTGTTAATTATTACTAATTATAACTAATCATTTTATATTAATAACTGCTACTACCTTAACAATGATTTGATATGCTTACATCAGTACAAAAAGAGAAGATTCTTACACAAAATATGTTACCTAAATGAAAGTGACGATCCGCTCATGATTGAGATGCTAAATTCGTCTGATGCGACATTATTTAAGTTACGGAAGATTTGCTATGAAATATAGTAGTGATATATTTTTATGTTAATTTGTAACGACTTACACTTCAAGTCACTGAACTAGAATCTGGTTCATACAAATATCACTCATTTTGATTAAACGGAGATATAACACTACACTAAAAAATTTTATGATTTGTACTGGTAGCTATTTTTACTCCTCTTTTAATGATCTTTCTTTAAATGAAAACATATAAGATAAAATTAAGTTTTAGCGTTTCATTTAACGATATACTGAAATATCTAAAACTTTTATGGTAAGTTAAAAGTTACGAAATTGTCTTTATAATTACACTGATCACCTTCAGAATAAAATGAAGAATATTACCTTTTCTAAATATGTCCCTTTTTCTTTATATATGAAATGACCCAAAATAAACTAGCAATATTCCTATAAGCTTATAGTAATAACGTAGTGGAAATAAGAAATAGTTGAAATTTATACATCAATAATCACTGTTGAAGCAATACATAAACGCTTAGGTTTCATGTTATAGAAATGGAGGCAATGTAATTTTCAATATTAGAAGAAGCACAGAAAATGACCTGTAAACATGGGACTCATCTCAACTAGCCCAGGTTTATATCTAGAAAGTGTTTTCTCGACTAGCATCTGCAACTGTAGTTAAGCAACTTGCAATGACTGATTCCGTGGTATAAAGCAATCATTAGAAGAGATCTCGGTCGACAGCTGGTGGCTCAGGAATACGGGTAGTACCTGACATGCCATCAGAAGGTCGTAGGTTCGTACTCCACCCGGATCAAGTCAATATTTTCTCTATGCTTACGATTTTTCTTCATTTAGTTAAATAATAATATACGTTTATGCACTATTGGATTTTTTAAAATACTTCTCCAAAATGTACACCTTTTAAATCTCTTTTGTGTATTGTAAATAAAAATAACCGTTTAGGGATCCTTCTACGTTTGGAGTTTGAGATGGTTTCCTCATTAGTTTATTCCTAAGTAGACCACATTTGATCACTCATTCACGCCATGTAATTAATCGAGTCCTGTGGCATCAAATTGAAATTTAAACATGACTTCTAATTTGGCATTGAAGGAATTCCCATATCTTTTCCTTTTTGCACTTTTTTCAAATTCTAGCATGTAGCATGTAGCATAATTATGATTTTTCGAAGTACCAAGATAAAATATCCCCTAACCTTCTCTATCTGTGAGTGTCCAATAAGTGGCATGAGTCGCAAAGGACAAGACAAAGATCACCAAAAGGTGAGCCCCAGGGGGAAGAATTGTGGGGTAGGAATTATCGGACATATATCGCCCGTGAAGTCATTTTTGTAATTCACAAGCAATAAGTTTTATCATAATCAAGGCAGCGATTGTAATGATCTCACGCGAATATGGTGGCCTTCAGCCGAAAATGAAACCACTCTCAATGACATCAACTCTTTTTTATCGTTATGGTGTTGAGACAAGAAAGGTATTTTAAACTTTTTCATCAATATTTATCTCGATTAATTACATGGTCAGGAGGAATGTTTTGGTAATGCAACTTTAATGCTGAATTACCAAATAGTCCTCCTGACCCATAGCTCTAGCATTTGAAAGTTTAAGCATTTCAATTGATATATACTACCTAGATAACAAATTACCGAATTTTTGTCATATCAGAAGAAAGCCAAATTCGATGCTCCACAGCTTCTAAAATATGATTTTTATGGTAAATTTTGACGGAATATAAAATTATCTGTCTAATATATTGTTACGACAGAAGAATCTGGCAACCGAAAGCAAAGTTTCAGCCAACGAATAAGAACTTTGGGAGAATTTGGAGAAGAAGAGTGGAGCGTTAACGGTCGTTGTGTTGTAACGGTCGTGAGTTCGAAAATGGACGGTGAGCTGTTCTGAGACAGTGCGCGTAAGTATCAAGAAGTAACTTGATGTGTTGTGTATACGCGGAAGGATAAAAGTGGGATCTTTTATCGTTAAGTATCAAGAAGTAACTTGATGTGTTGTGTATACGCGGAAGTATAAAAGTGGGAACTTTTATGGCTAACTTCGAATGTCTACACGGACTGTCTTTTTGTTCGGCTAGTGTGTGAAAAGTTATTAGCACAGGACGAGAATTGGTTTACGAGTGAAGATCTTCGGGTGACCTGGTAAATCAAGTAAAAGGTAGTATTTAGTAAAATACACAGAGCTGATATTGTGTGCTCTACGCAGGAAGATTGATGACTTGTGCATGTTAATAGTTGATTTGTTAATAAGATACTTCATCCATATTTCCTTTGTAACAATTTACCTTGTATTGAATTTGGTTTTGAAATATAGCTTTTAATACTCACGCTCAGTGGCTATCCATTTTTGTGATCCGCAACAATATTTACACCGAAGAGCCAAACCACTATGACCAGCTACCTAATATGATGTTGGTCATCCATATGCCGCCAAAATAGCTGTTACCCGTCGAGGCATGGACGCTGCAAGATTTCTAAAGGTGTCTTCTGCTATCTGGTAACAACATGTTACCAGCAGATTCTTTAACTCCTGTAAGTTACGTGGCCTAGCTGCCGCAGATCGGATATGCTATTCCAACACAAACCACAGATGCTTGATTGTATTGATGTCTAGGGAATTTGGAGGTCAGGGCAATACCTGAAAGTCTTCCTCATGTTCCACAAACCATTCTTGAACAATCCGACCAGTGTGGCATGGTGTATTATCCTGCTGAAAGAAAACGCTACTAGATGGGTATACCGTTTCCATGAAAGCATGTACCTTGTCTGCAATGATGTTTAGTTAGGTGGTAGACGTCATAATTTCCTGCACATGACTGACCTGACCCATGATTTCCCAGCAGAACATTGCACAAAGCATTACACTTCTTCAACTGGCTTGTTTTCTTCCCACAGTGCATCATGGTGCCAACACTTCCCCAGATAAACGATACACACATACACGGCGTCCAAATGGTGCAACAGGAAAGGAGATTCATCGGAAGAGACGCCCTTCTTCCAATCATTCAAGTTTCAATTTTGATGAGCGCATGCCATTGTAGGTGCTTTCGATGGTGAACTGAATTTAGCATGGGCACTCGGAACGACCTGCAGCTGAGCAGTCCCATTTTCAGCACGGTTCGATGTACTGTGTGTTGTGACACAATACTCCGGCAGCAGCATTAGAATTACGGGCGAGTTGCGCCACAGTATCCCTTCTGTTGGCTCGTACCATATGGATTGCCTTCGCAGAGCTCTAGCATCGATAAGCTGTGGTCGATACACACCTTGCTGACAGTTCGTGGTTTTTCCCTCCTGGGACAAAATTTGAAGATACTAACCACAGCTGACTGTGAACACCCAACAAGCCTTGCCATCTCAGAAATGCTCTGACTCAGTCGTCTACCCATTACAATTTGACCTTTGTCAAAATCATTTACGTCCGCTGTTTTTCCCATCTGAAGAACAAGAATAACACTGATTAACAGAGCTCAGTACCAGGTGTTATTTATACCTTTCATGACCTTCACACGCGCCGTCGTTTACTTGCAGTTGCGTCGATTTGCATAAAGACACGGTGGCCACAATCCTTTGGTGTATATTTTAATTTTCAACCCTAATATTTCAATATTTGAAGAATTATTGAAGTTCGAAATTTGAACAGTAACAGCAATAGCAGACATAAAAAACTGCTCAAAGATTATTAAAATTTAATAAAGAGCGCACTTAGCGACTGATAAAAGAAAGATATGGGTTCGAGCCCCAATAAACGGTTTCTTGCACTGAAAACACGTACCGATGGGTTTGGAAAATTCGTCATCCATGTGTTGGAGCAATAAATCTTGATTCCGTTTGCAGGAGAGAACCACACACTTTACACATTAAAGAACACTCTGGATGGCCTTGACAGGAGTTTCCATCTGCCTCTTAGCAGCTGTCTGGAGGATCTCCTCCGCCCAACCTCCTCTGAGCCCTCGGGTTATTTGTAAACTCCCATTTCAGCCCATTATGGACAAAACCGTGATGTTCGGAGATAAACCAATCCAACCCTGAAGACTCTAGCTAAGGTTTCAAAACGGAAGTACTCTCCTTCTGATTGGCATCCCGATCATTTCACTGTAATGTGAAAATAGTTATTCGAAATTAATATTAAAGTCAAGCCTTCATCCCATGATGGAGTCAAGATCAATTTCTTCAATGAAGCTTTGAGCCTGTACCCGAACTCCTGAACATATACAGCACTGAAGGGAAGATTAAGAGGCTCTGTCTCTTCTTCACTCTAATTAAGGGATTCTAGATGCACAAACTGCTCATTGCTATAACTCAGTCTCTAATACTTTCCACATCATTCTTTAATAGCGTGCACCGTTGACTCACTGAAACTGTAATAATCCGGCAATCCAGACAGCACTTTTGGCTTTCTTATTTATTTAACATTAGATGCCTCTGGAATGTTTAGTTAGTTTCATGCTTTGGTATTAAAATTACGTAACATAAAAAAAGGAAGTAACGAATTTTACTTATTATTAAAATGAAATCCGACCTGCCATATAACGAAAAGTGACTGATATACATTCTGACATTTTGGGCGACGGTACTTGTTTCTACCTCATTCACGAAACAGGACCAGGCATGTTCTTCCCCGGTATCGAGGTGCGCAAATTTGGACACTCATCATCATCATCAGCATCAGCATCCTCAAGCAGCCATGGGCTACGGTGGTCCAACCAGACTGTGCAATTTAGTTCTCCAAGCAAGTCTATCCTGAGTTACATCTACTGCATCTGGCCACTGCACACCAATTCTAATAAGGTCCTGTTTGACACTGCCTGCCTACCGCATCCTAGGTCTCCCCTTCTTTCCCAGGCCTTTAGGCAACTGTTCATAACCCTATTCCCCAATCTATAATTATTCATACGGGCAACATGGCCAAACCAACGGAGTCTCTCTCTGCACAATATGCAGCTTAAAGGAGGTTGCAGACTCCTTTGCCTAACCTCATCATTAGTTACAAATTTGAACAACCTAATGCCCAAGATACTGCCTAAGCATCTGGAATCAAAAGCATCTAGTTTCCTGTTATCTTGTTTACAAAGTGTCTAAGTTTCACTACCATAACTAACCCTAGAAAGAACCAAACTATTATACAGTATAATTTTAGTCTTTAGGTGTATACGCCTATTTCTCCACACTCTCTAAATTCTCAATAGTCCCGGCAGCAATCCCTATTCGTCTGTTAATCTCATGCCGCACATCACCATTATCTGTTACATAGCTCCCAAGATAATTAAACTGTGACACCTGCTCAAGACTGCAACCATTCAGATTAACTGAATCACAGCCTGCCTGACCAATTTTCGTCACTTTAGTTTTCTCTCTGTTTATAACCAAACCTACTCTACTACCAGTCTCATCAACAGCTCGAATGAAAGAGTTCATCTCATCAACAGCTCGAATGAAAGAGTTCATCTCATCAACATCATTTGCCAAAAGGGCTAAATCATCAGCAAAATCTAAATCAGAAATTTTCGTATTTCCAGCCCATTTAAGGCCAAACTTTTTTCCCTTGAACCGAATTTCGCATAACATAATAAATAACCAAGCTAAAAAGAAAAGGAGACAAAATGCACCCTTGTCGAACACCAGACGTAATGCTAAACCAATTGCTACAAGCCTTAACAACTCTCACACACGACTCAGTGTTATTATAGAGAGCTTTCATTATGTTAACTAACTTGTCTGGTATACCATATGATCTCACAATCAACCACAAATTATGATGATCAACAGAGTTTAAAGCCTTTTTGAAATCAACAAAGCTAGCAACCAAAGGTTTCTGAAACTCTAAACATTTCTCAAGAATCTGCCTAAGTGAAAATATCTGATCCACACATCCCCTACCACTGCTGAATCCACATTGCTCATCACGCAATTGACTGTCAACCAGATTCTTAATTCTATTAAGCACAATCATAGAAAGAACTTTACCTGGAACAGAGAGTAGGTTGATACCTCAATAGTTATCACAAGAACTGCGATCACCTTTTTTGAAAACAGGGATAACAATAGCTCTGGTAAAATCCTTAGGAACCATGCCTTTATCATAAAAGATATTCAAATTTTAAATTTTCCAAGTGCTAACAGAAATATTCCTAGCTCTTAGCATTTCCGTAGTAATTTCGTCTATCCCCTGGGGATTTATAAAGGTTAAGTTTAGAAATAGATTTAATGCTTGTCTGAAATTTTGCTGTAAGAAACCTTTCATTAATGCCCTCATATTCTAGAAGAGCATCACTAGTGTGTCTGCTGAGAAGCAGACCCACGCCTTGGTGATTCTTATTATCTTCCCTCCCTGAAAACAGAAATTTAAGATTATTTTTAAGAATCTGACCTTTATCTGTCCATCTGGTCTCTTTCAAACGAATTTCAGTGGTACAATGCTATGCTAGCGAAAAAAAGAAGAAAGTTTCGGAAACATTAGATATTAAGTCGTTTTATCCAGTATGGAATCGGTTTCGAATCCATAAAATAAATAGTAGCGGGTTGAGACTTTTTACGGTACATTCAACTTGTAATTCTCCCCGAATGTGATCAGAAAACTTTAGTTTTAGATCTGTTGCTCAATTAGAACATGAGTTATAAAACTGCAACCTGTTTAGGGTTCGACCCAGTTGGTCGGTTACGCAACGGGTTCGATACCTTGCGTGATTGAGTTAACGGACCAAATCCCGGTAGTATAACCTTATGTTGGCGAAAAAGAAATGAACGCTTCGTAAACATTAGATATTACATCATTTTATCCAGTAGGTAATCAGTTTAGAACTTATCAAACAAAAGTAACGGGTCGAGACCTCTTCCGATACATTCAACGTGTAATTCTTCCGGAATATAATCGGAAAACATTTGTTTGAGATCTCTGGCTCTATTAGAACACGAGATCTCTTCACCGAAAGAGAAATTTAGAGTTATTTTCAATTTTCTCACCTTAACCCGTCCATCTAGTCTCTTGCAAACCTGGATTATATACATAGTTTATAACGCTGGAATTCCTGCGTGAGGACATCAAGAGAATAAACTCAACATAGCGTCCTCACGTTTCATATACCTGCAGAGAGAAAATGACTAGTAGGTTTTTTTGAAGAAACTTGGTTAATTGAGAAACGCGGATCCAACAATATCAAACAACCCCGTGATAGCAGGCATGGGGCAAAGACCTGTTCTTCCACTGCTACAGGTTGAAGTGATCCAGGTTTGTAGGAATTTCAAGCACCACCGTTTTTAAGCGGACATTTTCAAGAGCCGTAAGACCTGCCTGTGACATATTACTCCAATTTAGGATTAGGGATATCCATCTAGCTAAGTGAGAGTTCATGTAGCTGTGATGGCTATGATCAGATTTATCCACCAGGTGATATAAGGTATCCCGTGCCTTTGTTCACTTAGGGCTGGCAACCCACAAGCAAACAGAAAACACATCGGCAAATTCTCACTCAACAGATGTCCACCTCTGCAGCAAGTCCAGAATCCATAATCAAGCTCAAAGCCGTAAACCAGTCCAGTGTCATAGGCGTAAATGTTCATCACCAAGACCCTGTGAAGTTGACCATTCCTCAACAGGGCAGGAAAAAATAAAAAAAATGTGGCCATAGATGTCCAGATCAGTAGGGTATACACCCTTCTGCAGCTTTCAATTTCTCTTTCCTCCGAAAAGAGAATATCTCTTTTGGAAAAAAACTTTTTGAAAGGTACTAATTGCATGCTCCAAGGGCAAGCGGGGTCGGACATTATGTGCTAGACCCGGACGGTTCTATGCATCATCACTGGGGATTGGTACACAGCTATCCTTCCAGTTTATGCATAGGCAACATTTAGAAACCAGATGCATTAGTGAAGAAAATTTGCAATGCAGGCCAATTTGTGATCCGAACCTATAGGAACATCGGAATCAAATAGGGAGAATAGTATCAATAGCTGTAGTAATGATAATCCAACATTCGGTACTGAAAGCGTGAAAATATCGTTGATGAAATTTCCTTTTTCTTAAACCTTGGACGTATCATTACGATACATCCGTGATGTACACTATTCTACGGTCGAAAGCTACAACTACGTGATTGGACGAAAGACATATAATTCTATTAATTTAATATATATATTTTGTGGTAGTTTAACTCTGAAATACCAAAAAATTGATAATTCAGAAACGGAAAAGTTATGCAGGTAACTCTCATTTAATGCGGGAGATGAGTTCCGGGAAGGACATCGTTAAACAAATTTCAGCGTAAAACTAGGGAATTTTTTATTTGTTGGTATTTTCGCCTATCTTATTGATCTTTTTTTCCTTTTCTTTGTTTCGTTATAGATGTTTTATTTCAACAAAAATAATTATAATTCTCAATATTTATTTAAAGATTACATATATGCATAATTATGTATATAAATATGTGATCGATTAATTAATTTTACTGTTTATTTCTTAACATGGAGCGAAACTAGCTGGTGTGCTTTGCTTGCCTCTGTTTTGTGCGTAATATTTATTTGTAGCATTTCATTAACTGGTCACAACATCGTCTTATGGTATCCAGTCACGAAATATCAATAACATGATCCTTCAACAAATCCATGCGTTTTTTGTGCAGTGAAAGTGCTTCATCTAAAAATTTAAATGTCAACACTATTTCTGGTTCAAATTCTTGTCGTTCTTCAAAAGCAGCGTTGCATTTTAAATCCTGAAGTTCATCGTTAGTGAGTGGCTCACTGCGGAGTTTAATAACTTCGTCTATCTTTCAAAGTTAAGCTTTCGTATCCTGCTCCAGTTTGATACCTCGCTGATGTTAATTAAAAAATTCAACTTAAATTCTTGTAAATAGGGTAATTAGATGGATAAATCCAAGCATGATTTATCTGAATTATGCAGTAGTGATTTGGAGAAATAAAATGAACAGTGTGGTTGGACCTCCGTAGCCGATGGCTGCTTCATGATGATCGTTTTGTTGTTGTTGATGGTGATGATGATTAATAAACTAAAACACTGCAGTACTCTAGTAAGTACGAATTAAAATTCCATTTAGGAATCACCGAAATAATTTTAAGTAAAAGGGACCAAGAAATTCAAGAAAAGAGAAAAAGTGTCTGAAGTGCCATAAAGCGAGTGGTGAAAAAAGGCAATAAATGCAATCTATCTGATAAGGATAATGTAACTTATAATGCTATTGCTTCTGGCAATAGTATGATTCAAATCTATACCACGTGAGAGTTATACATTTCAGTTCGTTACAGGAACTGTTGTCCCCTTTGAGAATGTCAGTAACCAGTACAGAATCGAAACCACATCATAAACATATAGTTACACACACTGAGATGCCAATTTGTTAGGTACACCACTCCTCGAACATATAGGGTTCATTCAACCAGTAATAAACCATGTAACGGCGGTGAGCCGTATAAATAAGAGAGACCAGCTTTTTCGGTATCATTTAGAGTTGGATTCAATTTTCGGGAGCAGGAAGGTGCCATCCAGTGGTGAGCGCGTCGCTAGTACAACGTAAAGTGGCGGGGTAGAATGCAGTGCAGGGAGCTTTCCGAGTGAAAGTATCGACTTAAAAAACATTTTCCAGGACAGGTAGAGCAAGCTCTTTCAACTTTAAGAACCGACAACTTCCTCAGCCGACAATACTGGAGACATTTATCCTGTTGAGATGAATTGCCATGTCCACACTTAAGCGCTTTCATCTTCAACTTCACTTTCAACTTTCAATTCCGCTTTTCAACACCGAGTAGCCTAGCGCATGCCTTAGATGGAATGCGCTGGACGCATGCCTTCAACTGTCTACACCAGTGCGTCAAATAGTTTTCAAATTTTCACCACTGTAGACGTGAATTAAAATGTACGTAACTGATTCTGCTATGCTAGCGGGTATAAGTGCTGCAATTTTAGTGCTGAAAAAAGAAAGAAAAAGACATGAAAAATACCGGCGATTGATATGGATGAAAAATTACATTAAAACGCGGAATTTTGGAATTAAAGGAAAACGTTCTTTTTAAGGGCTTATCGCGAATGTCTGGAACAAACTTCTACATGCTTTTGGAAATGGTGGAGCCAAGATCGAAAAAAAAAAATGATCGTTTCAGAGAAGAAATGACAGCTGAAGTGAAATTTGCTATCACACTTAGATATTTGGCTACCGGTGATTCATTCATGTCTCTGATGAATATTTGAACCTATAATCTGATAAATTATTTAATTTTTTTTATTTGTTTAAATTAATTTAATAATTTATATCTCTGATGAATTTTTTATTTTTCAGCATGCGTAAATATGAACTGCATCGCTCACCTTTATGCAACTAATCGTCGCCTGGTACAATAGAACCTCCCCCGTTTCAAATTCCTGGTTACACTTCTGTTTAGATGTAACACTGTTCACGGTAAAAGAAATTAGGTGTTTTAAAGGACATGTTTGGAGTCAAATGTTGGATTTGCATCGAGATATACCATATGGATTACTACTAATGGCAACTTTTCAGAGCCCTACCATTTTTGCATCATATTTTAAATTATCGGGATCCCCTAGCAACCTTCAGTCAACCACTTACAACCGTCTCTAAATATTCGATATGCCGTCCATTGAATTCATTGAAATGATCTGTAAACGAAATCATGTCATCCCTATCTGATCATCTGTTTCTGTCACAATCGTTTCATCATATTTCATTAGACTTGTGGCCAATGATCTACAGTTGTGTATCAAATGAAAGCCTGTAAATCGTGAACTGTCAATGGCTATAAATAATGTTCCATATTCTACAAATTTTAATATTCGCAAAAAACCGGAAGTATATAAGCGTTTACTCCATTGCATTCATTTAACTCTATTCTAACAGGCAATTCTTAGGTTTGTGCTCATCCGCAAAGTATCTAGATGGAACAAATGGATGATTCCATACCATTGCTTGCAGCGACACCTTTATCAGACGGCCGCAATTATCATTTCCCCACTAAATTTCAAACTATGTGGACTTTTTTACTGCAATTTGCAATGTAGCTATTGATTAGTGCGTTTAGCTAATGATCTAAGGGACCTGGGTTCGAGTCCTGGGTAAGGAATGGGTGTCTGTGTCGTTTTTCTGCTGAGGTCCCGCTATCCTATCAAACCTTCTACTATGGCCTATCAACTAACAGGCTCCTGACAGACCTCTATGGCAAGCAGCTGCTTGAGGGGGTATTTATTTTTTATTAAGATTATATAAAAATATTACAGAGTAATTTAGATCATTCCAAAATTAAGCATTGATATTTTAAAAATGCCTAGCTGTAAAATTTTAAAATAAAATTTATATATTAAATTATTTGGAGGGAAATTGTGCTGTTGTTCGGCAAAAGCGTTAGTATCGATTTGTGCTTAAAATACTTATATTTGGAAGTCTCTCTGTGCTAATTGATTAATCTGTAGTTACGATCGTAACAATGTATATAACAAATGACTCATATAAATTGCCAGACGTTTCACTGGCATATTTCTGGATGATTTTGACTCATTTCGTTGATGTTTCTGATGACTCCTTTTTCAATACGTTATTAAGGATGAACAAATTAATTGCCACTTTCTCCGCTTAATTACTATAATCTTTACACTTTTAATTGTTTTTTGGGTAAACATTTTTGCTTTGTCGTCTGTCTGTAATGCTGTTGACTTTCAAATTTTTGTTCTTCAAATTAAATGAATTTGTTTTAGATTGGACAGATATTGAAGAAATAGGACTCTTGTCAGTTTCTGAAACTTCCAGTATCCTTAAAGGTCTTTCTAATCGTAGGAAAAGGTAGAAAATTCCTACCTTTTTAGCATTTATTACAGCTATTACAAACGGTGTATTTAAGAAAGGAATTTGAAATTTTTGTGGTGAACTATGAGGGAGAAAATATTTACATTGCCAAAAGTGTTTTATCCTTTGGTCACAGGGGGTGGTAACTGCAATTTTTTAAGCATATTAATGAAAAATTATATTTCTGTTTTATAGGTATTAACGAAATATTACTATTTACATTTACACGATCATCCACTCGTTTCAGTTGTCACTGTTAGAGGGTGCTAAAGACGGAAAATAAAAACTTCGCTCCCTTTGAAATCGAGCATCCCTTATTCCTCAGGAACGATTAAATTTTTGTACTTCCCAACTCAATTCATGATTATTGTACCTTTAAGATACGTACTTTTCTATAAAAATAACTTTTACAGTGGTAATTTTTGCTAGTAAATAGACTACAGTAAACAAATGGGTGAAACTATATATTGATTACACCCTGTGCATCATTCCTCTGTTGAGAGTTTAGTTAATATTCTTTAACTGTAAACTAACTGATAAAAATATCTGTTGCGTCTTAAGCATAAATTTATGCATTTGATTGATATTCATAATTTAATAACATAATGCTTTGTTGGTTGTTTTACCACTGAGCGTCACTTTGTTTAACGCAATGGGTTAAATAGCCTGGTCACAAAGACCTTGAGGACTCAGAGAAGGTTAGGAAAGGGACCCAATGGACAGTATTTAGCAGACAAATGGTAGCCTCTTGTGAAGGCCATTCAGCGTGTTCTTTAAGGTGCACAGGGTATGAGTTTTCTAGACACAGTGTACCACGGCTTAACCTGTAGATAAGCTGCTAACACCTGATAAAAATTAAACGATGCAACCTCAACTTTAATCAGTAATTTGACATAAAGAGAACAATGCTTACGATAGAATTAGTGAGGATGCCAAAAAAGTATTTTAATTAAAATCAGAATATTCCTTTTCGGAGAAATGTGGCTTTTTTTGCATCAAATGAAAGAGCAAGAACAAGAATAATGCATTTTCCCTTGGCTACCAATCAAAGGGACCTGGGTTCCATCCCCGGGTTAAGGCATGGATATTTGTGATATCTTTCCGCTGAGATCTCGCCTTTTTCACAAATCTTCTTTTTGGCATATTAAATGATAGGCTCCTGTCAGACCTCTGTGGCAAGCAGCTACTTGAACGGGTATTTACTCATATTTTTTTTCTATATTCCCATTTGATGCGTAAACAAATAAGCTTACAAAACATCCATGTTCGAAAAGCAAAAGAAAATAAAAACACAATCTGGGTTCCAAGTACAGCTCTGTCAGAAGTGACTGAGCTGTTCTTAGAAAAATTGACTCATATTCGGAAAGTTGACTCCTATCCTAATTCTCATGATTTAGGCTACTCGCAGAGTTAATAATTTGGAGAAATCAGCTGCAATGTAGCAATGTGGAGGAATCAGTTCCACTGTAATAATGTGAAAAAATCATCTCCAGTTTAATAATCTGAAGGAATAGGCGTGAGTGTAGCAATGTGGAGGAATCAGTTCCACTGTAATAATGTGAAAAAATCATCTCCAGTTTAATAATCTGAAGGAATAGGCGTGAGTGTAGCAATGTGGAGGAATCAGTTCCACTGTAATAATGTGAAAAAATCATCTCCAGTTTAATAATCTGAAGGAATAGGCTGCAGTGTAGCAATGTGGACGAATCAGTTCCACTGTAATAATGTGAAAAAATCATCTCCAGTTTAATAATCTGAAGGAATAGGCTGGAGTGTAGCAATGTGGTGGAATCGGTTGCAGTATAATAATTGGAGCAATCGGCTCTAATATAATAACATGAAGGAATCGGATCCAGTGTAATAACGTGAAGGAATCGGATCCAGAGAGATAAGCAGAGGGACCGGTTCCAATGAAACACCGTGGAAGAATCAGCTCCAGTATAATAACGCGGAGGAATCGGCTTCATTTAATAATGTGCTCAGCGCAAGAAACATCCACACGTTACCTGGGGCTCGACACCATATCTTTCTTTTATCAGTCGCCTAGTGCGCTATTTATTAAATTTTAATAATCTTTGAGCAGTTTTTTATGTCTGCTACTGCTGCTGCTGTTCAAATTTGGAACTTCAATAATTCTTCAAATATTGAAATATTAATGTTGAAAATTAAAATATACGCCAAAGAACCAAAATATTATGAAAATCGTCTTTATGTAAATCGAAGCAGCTGCAGGTAAACGACGGCGCGTGTGAAGCTCATGAAACGGTATAAATAACACCTGATAATGAGCTCTGTTAATCAGTGTTATTCTTGTTCTTCAGATGGCAAAAACAGCAGACGTAAGTGATTTTGAGAAAGACCAAATTGTAATCGACAGACGACTGGGTCAGAGCATTTCTCAGACGGCAAGTCTTGTTGGGTGTTCACGGTCAGCCAGTCGCTACCTTGATTATGATAAAACGTATTGCTTGTGAAGTACAAAAATGACTTCACGGGCCATATGTTCGGAATCCCTACCCCAAAGTATTTAAGAATTAAAGTCAAAGAATGTGAAATTCTGCCCCTTGGGAATCATCGTTTGGTGATATTTGTCTTGTCCTTTGCGACTCATGCCACTTATTGGACACCCACAGATGAAGAAGGTTAGGGGATCTTTTATCCTGGTACATCGAAAAATCATAATTATGCTACATGCTACATGTTAGAATTTGAAAAAAGTGCAGAAAGGGAAAGATATGGGAATTTCTTCAATGCCAAGTTAGAGGTCATGTTTAATTCTCAATTTGATGCCAAAGGACTCGATTAATTACATAGTGTGAATGAGTGATCAGATATGATCTGCTTAGGAATAGGCTAATGAGGAAACCACCTCAATACGTTGCGATGAGTCCCATGTTTACAGACCATTTTCTGTGCTTTTTCTAATATTGAAAATTGCATTCCCTCCGTTTGTATAAAATGAAACCTTAGGTTTTATGTATTGCTTCAACAGTGATTTAAAATGTATAAATTTCAAATATTTCTTATTTCCACTAAGTTATTACTATCAGCTTACATGGATATTTTTAGTTTATTATGGGTCACTTCATATATAAAGATAAAGGGACATAAAGTTTTTAAAAAGTAATATTTTTCATTTTATTCTGAAAGTGAACAGTGTAGTTATAAAGACAATTTCATAACTTTTAACTTACCTTTAAAAGTTTCGATATTTCAGTATATTTTTTCAACGAAAGGCTAAAATTTACTTTTCTCTTATGCTTTTAGTTAAAGAAAGATTATTAAAAGAGAAGTAAAAATGGCTACCAGTATAAATTATAACATTTTTTAGTGTAGTATTATTAATCCGTTTAATCAACAGTTATCTTTCTCCTCATGTTTAAACTCTAGTTCAGTGACTTACAACGTAAGTCGCTACAATTTACATAAAAATATATCACTAATAAATTCCATAGCAATTCTTCCGTAACTTAAATAACGTCGCATCAGACGAATTTAATACCTCAAACATGACAGGATTGTCACTTTCATTTATGTAACCTATTTTGCGTCAGAATCTTCCCTTTTTGTACTAATGTAAGCATATCAAATATTTCTTAAGGTAGTAACTCTTACTTACAAGGGATAATATATGTAAAAAAATGATTTTTGTAATCGGGGTATGCAAAAATATACTAATCGCAAATATAAATATAGCATTTTAATATTATTTTAAGGTTTTTAATGTCTATAACATTAAAAAATAATATATTTTTATTAAAAGGTAAGGTGTTTTACATTAGAACATGACATCTCCCCTCAAATCGTTACGAAATTTACCGATGAATCCCTAAAGAGCGCATGTACACTAAATGATATATGCACTCTTTAGGAACTCGTTCATGAAAAAGGCCATTTCATTAAGTATGTTGGACCATTTTATGTCAATAACAACTCAGATACAGAACTCATCATCATCATCAAGCAGCCATGGGCCATTATGAAGGTCCAATCAGACAGTGCAATTTAGTTTTGCATGCATTTCAGTCCTGAGCTACATCTGTTCAATCTGGCGACTGCACACCAATTCTAACAGGGTACTGTTCGACATTGTGTGCCCACCCTGCTTCCTAGGTTTCCCCTTCCTTCTGAGGTCTTTAGACACACTGTTGATAACCCTATTCGCTAATCTATAATTATCCATACGGGCAACACGGCCAAACTAACGGAGTCTTTCTCAGCAAGATAATGCTGCTTAAAGGAGGTTGCCGACTCCTTTGCCTAACCTCGTTATTCCTTACCAAATTCAACCATCTAATGCCCGAGATACTGCGCAAGCATCAAGTTTTTTTTGCCATTTTGTGTACAAAGCGTTAAAGTTTCGCTACCATAACTAACCCTTGAAAGAACCAAACTATAATACAGTTTAGGTTTAGTCTTTATATGTATAAGCCTATTTCTCCACAATCTCCATAGATTCTTAAAAGTCCCGGCAGCAATCCCTATTCATCTATTAATCTCATGCCGCATATCACCAGTATGATGACATAGCTGCCAAGATAATTAAACCGAGTCACTTGCTCAAGAGTGCATCCACTCAAAGAAACTGAAGCACCATCTACCTGACCAATTTTCATCACTTTAGTTCTCTCTCTGTTTATCACGAAACCTACTCTACTACCACTCTCATCAACAGCTCGAATGAAAGAGTTCATCTCATTAACATCATTTCCCAAAAGGGCTAAATCACAGCATTGTCTAAATCAGAAAATATCAATTTTCAAACCACTTTTCCTACTATGATTTACTACTATACAAACAGTTTCATCTAAATTCAGTGCTCTATATTATTCGAGAAGAAAAGAGAAAAACCGAGCTTATATAACCACTCAGTTCGTGAATAATCTCATATTTTCTAAGTTTGCAGTGCAACAATAGACCCGCGCTCTTCGATCAAAGCACGCAAAACAAGGTTTTTGATAAATATTTTCTGAAATGATGTGGCTATTATAATGTAATACATTATTTGGTTAAAAAAAAAACTAACTCGAATCAAATCAAAAATATCGAATTATTACAATTTCATATCCTGTGAATAAAACAATCCCTTTTTTTCACTTCATTTGGATCATTCCCTCCTGGAGTTATCGGTAGACGTTTCATTAAAAATGAAACGTATCATATTCATAAAACAAATTCTGCTTAGACGTCAAACAACTCACCCAGTACCGAACTTTCACCTTCTGTGGCCCTAACCTATGAGACGTTTACGAGGCCCTAAGCTACAATATGTTTAAGAGGCACCAAAATTTAGAAGGTCGAACCAATTTATAGATTTATTATTGCAATTGAAGAGTATATTCAAAAATAAATATGAAATTGATGAAGTGGATCCTTATATTAGAACTGGTATTTGGACCTCCGTAGCCCATGGCTGCTTGATGATGATGATGATGATGATGATGATGATGATGATGATGATGATGATGATGATGATGATGATGATGATGATGACATACCAAAACAGGTCAGGACATACCAAAACAGTCCTAAACATTACATTGCCAAAACAGTCCTCCTGACCCATAGCTCTAACAAAGTACCGAATTTTTGTCATATCAGATGAATGCGAAATTCGATGCTCCGCAGCCTCTAAAATATGCTTTTTATGGTAAATTTGACGGAATATAAAGTTATCTGTCTAATATATTTACACCGAAGAGCCAAAACATTATGTCCAGGTGCTTAATATGATGTTGGTCCTCCACGTGCCACCAAAACAGCTGTTACCCGTCGAGGCATGGACGCTACAAGATTTCTAAAGATATCTTCTGGTATCTGGTACCAACACGTTACCAGCAGATACTTTAACTCCTGTAAGTTACGTGGCTTGGCTGCCGCAGATCGAATATGCTGTTCCAACTCAAACCAAATATGTTCTATTGGATTGCAGTCTAGGGAATTTAGAGGTCAGGGATAAATAAAATTATGAAATAAATAATAAAATACCTGAAAGATTTCTTCATGTTCCGCAAACCATTATTGAACAATCCGGCTAGTGCGTCATGGTGCATTATCCTGCTGAAAGAAAGGCACTACCAGACGGGTATACTGTTGCTATGAAAGCATGTACCTGCTCTGCTATAATGTTTAGGTAGGTGGTAGACGTCATAGTTTCCTGTACATGAATCACTAGACCTAGGATTTCCCAGCAGAACATTGCCCAAATCATTACATTTCCTCCACCGGCTTGTTTTCATCCCAAAGTGCATCATGGTGCCAACACTTCCCCAGGTAAACGATGTACACGTACACGGCCGTCCACATGGTGCAACAGGAAAGGAGATTCAACGGACCATTCTTCCAATCATTCAAGGTTGAGTTTTGATGAGCGCGTACCCATTGTAGGCGCTTTCAATGGTGAACTGAAGTTACCATGGACACTCGGAGCTGTCAGCACCTACGCAACCCCATTTTCAGCAGGGTTCGATGTACTGTGTGTTGTGACACATTACTCCGGCACCAGCCTTAGAAATACGGACGAGTTGCGCCACAGTATCCCTTCTGTTGACTCGTATACCATATGGGATTGCCTTCGCTGAGATCTAGCATCGATGAGCTGTGGTCGACCCACACCTTACTGGCTGTTCGTGTTTTTTCCCTCCTCGGACAAATTTTGAAGTTACTAACCACAGCTGACCGTGAACACCCAACAAGCCTTGCCATCTCAGAAATGCTCTGACTTAGTCGTCTACCCATTACAATTTGGCCTTTGTCAAAATCACTTACGTTCGCTGTTTTTCCCTTCTGAAGAAAGAATAACACTGATTAACAGAGCTCAGTATCAGGTGTTATTTATACCGTTTCATGACCTTCACACGCCCCGTCGTTTATCTGCAGTTACGTCGATTTGCATAAAGATGCGGTGGTCATAATGTTTTTGGTCTTTGGTGTATATTTTAATTTTCAACATTATTATTTCAATATTTAAAGACTTATTGAAGTTCGAAATTTGAACAGTAGCAGCAATAGCAGACATAAAAACTGCTCAAAGATTATTAAAATTTAATAAATTCCGCACTTGGCGACTCATAAAAGAAAGATATGGGTTCGTGCCCCATGTAACGTATGGATGGTTCTTGCGCTGAAAGCACGTACCGATGGGTTTGGAAAGTTCGTCATCCATCTGTTGGAGCATTAAATCTTGGTTCCGTTTGCAGGAGAGAACCATACACTTTACACATTACAGAACACTCTGAATGGCCTTGACAGGAGTTTCCATCTGCCTCCTAGCAGCTGTCTGGTGGATCTCCTCCGCCCAACCTTCTCTGAGCCCTCGGATTATTTGTAAACTCTCCATTCAGCCCATTGTGGACAAAACCGTGATGTTCGGAGATAAACCATCCAACCCTGAAGACGCTAGCTAAGGTTTCAAAATGGAAGTAGTCTCCTTCTGATTGGCATCCTGGTCATTTCACTGTAACGTGAATGGAGTTATTCAAAATTAATCTTAAAATTAATCATTCATCCCATGATGGAGTCAAGATCAATTTCTTCAGTGAAGCTTTGAGCCTTGTACCGGAACTCCTGAACATATAAAACACCGAAGGGAAGATTATGAAGCTCTGTCTCTTTTTCACTTAACTACTGGATTCAAGATGCACATACTGCTCGTTACTATAAATCAGTTTTTAATATTTTCTATGTCATTCTTTAATAGCGTGCATCGTTGACTCACTTAAACTGTAATAATCCGGTTTAACATTACATGACTCTGCGGTGTATATTTAGGTTCAAGCTATGGTATTAAAATTATATAAGACCAAAAAAAGGAAGTAACGATATTTTATTTATTATTAAAATGAAATCCTACCTACCATATAACGAAAAGTTACTGAAATACCTTCTCACATGATTTGATTTTGAAACTCCTGACTTAAGACCACAGTTCTAACAAGAGAGCCAACTGCAGGGTAACCAACTGATGATTCCAAGCCCAACAAAGGGAGATATGGTAAAACTACAGTTTTTTATAAACATAAAAGCAAACTGAGAAACAAATCAACAAACTGGCCAATGACGAGTGAAAAAACAGTTCAAAGATAGGTAAAAAAGGAGTAAATATTCTCAGGTTTAATTTCTCCCTCTCTTTTAGGGAAGGAAAGAAATGGACATATTTCGAGGTACCGTATGTACCCCTCTCCAAATCAGAAGTTTCTAAACCAAAACACGGAAATGCCTCGCTCAGATAACCAAACTCTTCAAATCATTTTGTACCCACCCAGAGTTCCTCGAATATGGTGTGACAAGATATTTAACTTTATAGAAAAATAAAAATATGGTTTGAGTTCCCCACAAAGTGTTTAGGTACTGCGAAAACTTTATTATTATTATTGGAAGACATTATTTATAACTTAGCATATTAAAATGTTTATTAATTAATGTATGAGGTATACGTTTTATTTAATTTCACATATTTTTCTCAAAATAAATTAATGAATTTAATTTCCGATACGAATTTTTAGTTGTTGTTTTTATTCGAAAAAGAATCTCATGTTCCGCTCGTGCTTAATTCGAATGACTTCAATATTCACGGATGTTAGTGCTCTTGACCCAACAAACTGAACAATGACTTTATCACGCATAATCAAAAAGATATTAGTTTTATGCATTCCTTCTTTCAAATTTATTGGTGGCAACAGTTATTTTGAATAACTTTCAACCGTTAATGTTAAGTCTAAGGCGATTTTGAGAAATTCAATCTCCCCACCCCCACCCCAATATTGGTTGCTACCAGAGGTTCCCAAATAGCCTATGTTTTTCCACTGGGTGAAATAAACGTTCATGCAAAGTTTGAAGCATCCAGCTCTTCTGGACGCCGAGTGCATAGGCAAGCAGACAAAACAACTTTCTTCTTTATATATTAGATAAATTCTTTGATGTGTTCAGTTCTAATAGCACTGTATATAACAGCTTGCAAAATGCAATGTTTTGATTCACCTTTCTGAATAAAACATTTAATTTGTGGTTATTTCCTTTTTTTGTTTATTATTTATATTATTAGAGGGCCATTTTCATATACTACCAATACTTTTTTTTTATTCTATTAATATCTTCGAGTCCAGACAAACATAAATTAGCGACGTGTTTGTTCAGTGGTATCGAGTTTGCTTGCAGCAACATTGCGATTCTCGGGGTCGAAGTTCTACACCCGAAATGGGTGTTTTGTATGTCATGTGTTGTGATTTTTCATCAGTAAAGAATTTTTTTTAATGTATCTTAAAATTCGGTGTTCTCGCTTAGTACATAAAGCGAACGCTGATGTTTATTCCCACTTAGCAAATTTCAAAGAAAAATATATAAACTTCTACAAAAATGTCATATATTTCTAAAACATATAAATTAATCCATCAACAACGTTTATCTTCCTGATTTCACCCGAAAATAAAGTGCCCTTTGTCCAGAGACTATTTCAAAGTTGTTTTTAGATTAGAGTTACCTGGTTTCCTTTGGTAAAAATTACTACGTTTACACAAATCAAAACCTGGGATATTTTACTACAATTTCCGATTTAGTTTTCCTAGAATAAAGGCATCATTTATCCAAAGGATACTTCATATACAAAATCTATATTGACTACCAAGATTTCGGTTATATCCAGCCAGGCTCATAATGTGCTGCTCCTAAGATTCGCGTCCCAGCTGGATCAGTTTCGAGATTTATCTCCGTAAAACTCCTCACCCTGTTCTCGCCAGCAGGGGACACTAATGCACTTGAAAAGGTAGCCGTCCGTCGAAAGGGGCGTTAAAGCGTGGCCCTATGTGCAACTTAAAGAACACAATAAATGGCTTTGAAGTGAGGCTACCATCTGTCTCCCAACACCTGCTCCAGTGGGTCTCCTCCCCCAACATTCTCTAAGCTCTAAGGGTCCTTATGACCTGGCCATTTAGCCCATTGTTTTAAAAAATTGTCTCGCATATGTAAAACCACCCAACGTTGAAGAACACGCTGGATGTTCTTGACGTGAGGTCATCATCTATCTCCCAACATCTGTCCAGTATGTCCTCTCCACCAACCATCTCTGAGTCTACGGGATTCTTGCAACTGGTCATTTAGCCCATGGTGTGAAAAAAATTGCCTCTCAGAGGCAATCATATTTTTGGGACATTGTGATGGTAAGGTTTATTATTATTTTTAACCGCCAAGTACGATTGTGTGGGTTTCTGAGAACGATTTCGAAGTTTTTGAAACGAAATCAACATTTTGTACTCGGTTGTTTGAGAGTGTACTATGGCTGTTGGAACTCCCTACATGTAGTGGTAGGTAATAACAGATATAATAAATAGAGTCATTAGGAAAGTTACATTTTCCTCTCCAGACATGTCTGTTCTGAGCTACAGCAGCTGCATTTGGCCACTGTAGATCAATTCTAGCAAGGTTCTCTTTGACATTTTCTGCCCATCGCATCCTAAGTGTCACCCTTTTTCTGCAACCCTTACGCACACTGTTCATCATCCTGTTTGCCAATCTGCAGCTGTACATACGGGCAACATGACCAAACAAACGCAGTCTCTCTCTTCTCAATACGCTGCTCAAAGGAGGTTGATGAATCCGTCTAGGCTCATCACTATTTATAAAATCAAGCCACTTAATGCCTAAGATACTGCGCAAACATCTACAATCAAAAGCATCAAATTTCTTCTTATCCTGTTTACAAAGGGTCCATGTTTCGTTAATATAACTAGCCTTAGAAAGAACCAAACTATTATACAGCCTAATTTTTGTCTTTAGGGTTACATGTCTATTTCTCCACACTCTCCGTAGATTCTTGAAAGTCCCATCAACAATCCATAGTCTTCTATTTTTCTCATGCCACACATAAGCAGTATTTATTACGTAGCTACCAAGAAAATTAAGCTGACACACTTTCTCATGAGTACAGTCATTCAAAGCAACTGAAGCACCATCTGCCTGACCAATTTTCATCATTTTAGTTTTTTCTCTCTTTATCATAAACCTACTGACTCCCATCAACAGCCCTAATGAACGAATTCATCTTATCAACATCAGTAGACAACAGAGCAAAATCATCTGTATAAACTAAATCACAAATTTTTAAATCTCAGGGCCATTTAAGGCCAAAATATTTCCCTTGCAAAGAATTTCGCATTACATAATCAATAGCCAAACTAAAGAGAAAAGGAGACAAAACGCACCCTTGTGTAACTCCAGTAGCAATGCTAAACCAATTGCTGCAAGACTCTCACACACGACTCAGTGTTATTATAGAGAGCTCTCATTACACTAACTAACTTATCAGGTATTCCATAGGATCTTAATAATCAACCACAAATTAGGTCGATCAACAGAGTCAAAAGCCTTTTTGAAATCTACAAAGCTAGCAACCACAGGTTTCTGAAACTCTAACATTTCCTAAGAATCTGCCTAAGTGAATACATTTGATCAATACATCCCCTACAACTTCTGAATCCCCACTGTTCATCACGCAGTTGTTCATCAAACAAATTATTAATTCTATTAAGCACAACCATGCAAAAAGAACTTTACCTGGAACAGAAAGTATGGTGATATCTCTATAGTTATCACAAGAACTGCGATCACCTTTTTTAAAAGTAGGGATAGCAATAACTCTAGTAAAATTTGTAGAAACAACACGTTTACATAAAAATATTCAAAATTGCTGTCGGCCATTTGTCAAGAGAAGTGTTCCCAGCTCTAATCATTTCAGTGGTGATTTCATCGACCCCAGGAGATTTATTTAGTTTTATTTTAGAGAGAGCCGAAACAACTTCCGAATGTTATACAAGGCCAACATTAAAGCCATAAAACTATCATTAAATGAATAAACTGCTGCAATCATTAACTGAGGATAGATGGAATAAGGCATTTATCCTCATTACAAACAATGGAAGTAGAAATAATCACATTGTTTAGAACACCTTTGAAATGCTCAGCTCACCTTGTCATCAGAGAATCCTCATCTTCACCCACTTAACCATGTTTCTCCCTCAGTCCCTGTGTATCAGTGTATGTATCCTATTTCTTCCCACACAAAACATTAACAATCTGGTATAATCCCCTGCTATTGTGCTGTCTAACAGCTTCCTCTGCTTTATCAGCCGAGTTATCAAGCCAAAGATTCTTATCAGTTGCTAACTGTTCTTTTACACGTTTATTAAGCTTGTTATAATGCTGTCTGTTACGACTAGTAGGGTGTTGATTCATATTAATCCTGCACTTCTTTCTTTCAAAAATAAGTTCCATGTCTTATCACTCAAATAATTTTGTTTCCTCTGTCCCCTTTTACCTAAAAGAATACTGTTAGTTTCAAGAAAATCCTGTTTAAACTGATCCCATTTATTCTGAACTTCAGCAGTAAGCAAACTACGATTGTCATAATGACCACATAGCTATCATGATATGCTTTAGCTATAACTGGATCTTTCAGACCTTCAGAGTTAAAGGTAATTTTCTTAACCTTAGCAAAACATTTCATAAGCTTCGGTTGCAAGACACTTTTTATCAGGTAATGGTCAGACCCAATTTCGGCTCCTCTATATTTTCTGCTATTCCTAATCAAAATAGCCCATTTGCTATTAATTAAAATATAATCTATCATATTCCTGTGCAACCCATCAGGTAAAACCCACGTATATTTATAAATGTCCCGGTGATTGTAGTATGTATTAATTGTTCAGAAACCATTAAATTTACTTACCTGTAGGAGACGTTCTCCATTGCCATTGAACCTATCAATGCCAAAGGGACCTAAAAATCCTGCCCATAGGTCAGAGTTAGTACCAAACTTAGCAATATCTCGTTTCTTTAGAGAATTAAAAATATTATATAGCTGTCTGTAAAATAATCTTTTCATTTTCATCAGAATCCTTCGTGGGGGCGTAACAACAAATGACATTCGTCTTTAATTTTTGTTTTAAAATTTACTGTATAACTTCTTTCATTAATACAGTCATATCCTAGAAGAACATCACTGGCGTATCTCTGCTAAGAAGCAAACCGATAAGCAAAGAATATATAGGTGTCCTTACGCCGGAATAATAATCATCGTTCTTTTGGGTTCGTGATGCCCGAACGGTGGAGTGCTGTTCGCAACAATTGGTACGGAAAGTTATACGAATACGTAGTTAAGGCTTTCGTCCTATTAGAAAACATTAGAATGTGACGATCGACGATTCTGTCGACTAGCGACAAAAGGCAGGACAAGTCGTCATATTATGTACAAACAACCAGAATCCCAAAATCTTAACGTTATCCCATTTTTACCCTGTGGCAGGGACTATGATTAGAAGATGTTTGTAAGAATCAGAGCTGTATTCCGCTGTAATCCATTGACATCCTCTGATATATCAAACCGCTACCGTGATGTTTCGCTGTTTGTATCTATTCATGGAGGCAATACTTATTATTAATGTACATCACATTTTCCTAAATAAATATTTCTGACTTGTTGCACATATTTAAAAAAATTCTTATTTTCCTTTCTATTTGGAACTCCACGTATTTTGAGGTCAAAGTTTGCACTCATAATAGATGGGGAATTTCAATTGACGAACAGTGGGTGTTAGAGAAGTGGAGAGCTCTAAAAATTGGAACTTAAGTGTAAACTGAGATCCGATATGCTTTCAGGGTCAAATAGATGTCGAATTTGGATCTAATCTTGATATATGTAGTATGCTAGAAATGGGAAAATTGTTGTCTATGAAAAATGTATGGCATAACTATATAAGATAAGTGAAGAGATGCAGTTTCTGTATTATTTTAGCACACACATACACACACAAAATGTAGCATTAAAATTAATTTTGAAGTCCAAAGTCAAATAGGGTCAGAACTCAATCAATTATCGCGTTGACCTATTTCTCACGTTATATAACTAAACGTAAAATAATATAATGCTGATAAATATACTAGAGGAAAGTAGTTACCAACTTAATTGTATATTAGAAATATGGATAAATTACAAAGGTTTAAGGTTGTAATATGCAATGAAGATTATTATGCTATTTCTGAATATAATGTTGTTGAATAAAATTTATGTTATTACTAGTTGAAAGCCCCTTGAAATGCGACTGCTAAACCGAAAATTGTAAATGGCGAACTATAGAGAATGGAGAAATGAGGTGTTTAGAAGTTTCCAAATCGTGTTCCCTTTATAGGAAAAGGGGTTAAAGTTTAATGCAACAAACGTTCTATCACAATTAGGGACTTGAAGTTTTGCCGCAAAATTGAACGGCATGTAAGAGACGAATAGCAAAATCTGCGGAGCAAGTTTTGAAATATTTCGGTAATTCTAATGGGTTCAAAAAGTGTTAATAACAAAATTTACTCCTTCAACAACTTTTAAAATGGTAAAAAAAGTGATTCGAGATTCTAAATATCGTTGTACAGTATTATAGGAAGCGACTCGAAATTTTTGCTGGTGACAACATGTGGCTCGTGATACCGAATGGATCCGGTAGGATGATAATAAAACTCATTGTTCTATTAATTGCAGATCACAGCTCTAGAAGGTTTCTTGGAGGGTACTGAACAGAACCTAAATATGTCGATAGTTTGGGTAGAACCGAATCCAGGGGCTATGACAGAGAGGGCGCTGATATAAGAAAATCAGAGCAATTCTTCGTGTTAAACCAGTGCTAAAGAGTAAAGAGGGAGGGGGGATTATTCAAAGCTTGCCTTCAGTCAGGGAAATGAAAATAAAAATATACAGATTTAAAATGAGACATGTACAGTGATATTTTGCATGGAAACAAAGGCACGGGCTGTAAAAATTTCGTAATTTTTACAATTGACGTCAGGAAAAACCTAATCAAAGACCGAGAAATTCTTCGTGTTGAATCTGGGCTAGCGTCGGATGGCGTTCAACTAGTAGAAATAAATATCAAATTCCCCAGACATCAGTCGAATCGAGCAACTGTGGTTTGTGTTGAAACAGTATATCTATCTGCAGCGGCTCAACCACGTAACTTGCAAGAGTTAAAAGAAATGCTGGTAACATGTTGGTACCAGATACACACCTTCAGAAATCTTATAGCATCCATGCCTTGCCGGGTAACAGCTGATTTGGCGGCCGTGGAGGACCAACGTCATATTTGGCAGGTGGTCATGATGTTTTGACTATTCGGTGTATACTGATACCACACCTAATGATTGATTCATAGAGAACTTTATATATCATTGTTATAATATCCAGTGGAATAAGAATTTTTAACTTCAGCACTTTCTTAGATGATACCTAAATTTATCACAAGCATATTTTATGAACGATTTCCATTTAAAATTATTTTCAATATAAATCCCCAAATAATGATTTTTATTAACTTCGACATTTGGATAGGGACAATGCGTTTTGGTAAATATTTAATTTATATTGACAGTTAGACTTATGTGTTTTAATGCATAAGTAGTTTAACTTGTGCATACTCTGAGTGATCATATATTTCTTTTTCTCTCCATTTAAGGAAAGTTCGTTTTTCTGACACCAAGAAATTGCTCTATTATAATCGTTTTGTGCACATTTAACTACCACTTCTACCTGTATATCTTATATTCAGCAGAACGATATCATCAGCAAACATTAACAGATTACTTGGAAAATTAACTCTAGTTAAATCATTTATATTAAAAAAAATCATTCATTTAAAATATAACTCCCATTAGCTTGTATCTTGTAATACATGAACTTCTATCAAGAGATTTAGCATAGCAGTTATTCGCCACGATTGTCAGAAAAACCATGACAGTGTTTTAATTAACTTTTCTTCCACCCTTTTAAATATTTTGCTTTTCCTAATAACGTTTTGATTAACACTCGAATCGTATTATAGAAATATTGTTTTATTTTCCTTCTCAATGCAAAATCCAATTTTTTCTATTGCCCACCACTTTTTATATTAAAATATGTTTCTAATAAAGAATTCCACATTATTGTTATTTGCGCCCTGGAATAAAGCATTCCAACAATTACATATTACAGTGAGCTCAACGCTCGAATATGTGTTAGGAATGTTTTGTCCAACCCAAACACAATATGTGTGAGGGGAACTTTAAAAGTTCTCCTCCACGCCCAGGGCGCTATTCCATAAGAAATAAAAATAACAAAAAACATGATCAATTTTCAACATATCAATTTTCACCTACGTCATGTAGGAAAAACTTGCATGAAAATTTTTGCATTAACATGTGACACACTTTCCTGATAAAGTGCTATAATGGAACTATTCGTATACCTTTTCCGATGTCGGCCCCTTATAATCTATCTGTGCCTTCAAAATAGCTTGAACTGAATCTGACGTTAAATGATTAAAATGAGTTTGGGAATCTTGTGATGTTGTGTGAAGCCATTCCTATTACACAGCAGTATACAGTTCCTTCAGGGTAGAGGATAATAGAGGTTGTGATCAGGACATTTCAAACGCGGTTGGGAGAGCCATATATAAATATATCAGGTGTAAGGGAGGAATTCATTGCATTGACTTTCCTTTGCAGGTACTGATGTATTCCTGGAGTACTGAGAAGTAGCCTTAGATTGCGAGTTGTTTATCATTCATGCTGGTTGAAGAACAGTGAAAAATATTCCAGAAACTGAGCCACAGTTTCTGAGGTGAAAGGAGCTTTTTGAATTTCTGGTAAGGTGCCTAGTTTAGAAATTCGAAGCATAACATTAAGTATTCCTTCTGCTTGTGGAAAATTATGAGATTGCCGTGGAGAGTAGTTTCTAGCTTTTCCAATGCTTTTGTGATATACCAGCAATGGGTCGCTGGAAGGTATTGAGAATAGTATCTAAGGATTCCTTTTAAAACTTTTGAAACCCAAGTGAAATTTTTTCATTCCCTCCTAAAATCGTAACTATTTGTTATCTTTTTTTTAAATGTAACTAATAGCCGTGACCCTGTGTGCCATACCCTGTGCATGTTAAAGAACACGCTGAATGTCCTTGATGGGAGGCTACCATCTGTCTCCCAGCAGCTGTTTCAGTGGATACCCTACCCCAACTTTCTCTTAGCCTTCGGGGTCCTTGAGATCTGACAATTTTACCCATGATGTACAAAAAAAGCACCGTTCAGAGGTAAAACAACTGAATCCAACTTAAGCATGGGAATTACTCAATTAATTAAATAAAATAATAATCATAAAATTCATTCATGTTTGAGCAAGCTTCTGTATGGACAAAACTTTAGTCATACAGAAGTTAATTCGATACTGGTTACATTAAACGGTTCTCCTGACTGGGTTGCAATACATTATGGGTTTGATTCATCTCAGCATATTTAACTTTTATTTACGGCAATACTCAAGAAAAACCTTTGCCTTCATATTTGAATTATAAAGCTTTCATAATATAGCAATTAATGCAGCAATTCTTGGGCGTCTCCGAGAATCGGAGTCGTTAATTTTGCTAAATGAATTGTATCAATTGTATTTCGTCCTATTGTTATCTCGGTAATACAACACAACTATCAAATTATATTAACTTCGATATTAACAATTCGAAGAATGACTATGATTACTGGTGAAAAAAGTGTTAAAATTTCCGAGTCTAAATAGTTGTATGAATACTGCGAGAAATAATGCATCTATCCCGAAATTTATTGTATTGTTACTATAATGCCCCCAAATATTTGCTACAATATGTTAATCTTGCCTGAGAAACAGTTTGGCTGCGAAGAGAAAGCACTCACACCATATAGCACAACTTGACTAATCACGACCCGCATGTAAAAAAAAACCGCCATTTAAAGTGAATGTTCAATATATATTATATATCTTACCCATATCAGTGACAAGAAAAGATATATCAATATTATTCTTTGTTTTGTATTTTCAGCAGAAAAAGCATACCATTCTCATGCTAAAGAGTACAATTAATGATCATAACCAATTTCTACCTGTCCCAAAAGTTAACGGTGAGTATTCTTTCACGAATAATTTCTTTTTATAATGATTATTAATCGTGGTTTAATTTGGGATAGCAAGTAGCCGATCTATGTTACAATTTTTTTCTTCCGTTTTCTTTTTATCCTGTTAACTGTGGTTTAATTTTTCGAAATAATTGAATTATTAGGGGATTATTCATTCGTAACCGGCTATTGTGTGAGAGGATCGGTATTCTACTTGCAAAAAATCCCAAAAGCACACAGGGAGCAAAGACGAATATGCATAGGGAACCCCTCATTGGAGGCAAATTTCACCATGATCTTACAACACCTTGAACTTGACCCTCATACTTCATTAATATAAATATTGATATTGAAGGAACTATTTTTCCGTTTGATGCTAATGGAACCGCAAACAAGACTTAGAAAGTTATTGCTGAATCACAGAGTTAGTTCCACAATAAAAAATTAAATTTTTCATGAATAATTTTGAGAAATTCGAAATCGCAAAAAGTTTTGTTACTTTAAAATGTCAATTGCATCATTTGCCGAACTATTCGATAGTTTAGTATCATTAATAAGAGAAATAGAAGAACAACCTAACGCATCTGATGAATTTGCATGCCATTTTCCAAAGAGAATGAAAATAATCTTTTGTATGACTTTATTACCCTCCTGAGGATAAGGGAACAAAGAGTGGCTTTCACCTCGATTGTTGCATTCCCCTATCAAAATTTCACTTATTTTGCATGAAAAGATCGTAAATAATATCAGCTTAATTTTAATTTTAAAACTTTAGGTTCCTCTAACGATGGAAATGAAAAATAATGGAGGAGTCGGAAAATATACAAATCCTGTGTTTCATTAGTATCACTACCGATCTAATCATGAACAATTTGTTTTATTTCTCTCTAAATACGTCAGAAATCAGCCACAAGTGTATCAGCTTAAATAATTAGTGTAATAAATCTGCCCACTTTTTATTTCAGATCATTTACTTGTAATGCGAAATTGTGTTCTTTTTACGCAGTTTATTTCTAATGCTCCACAAACTCCCGCAGACACTGTCACGAAGTTAGGATCAGGTGCGTACTGCCAGTTTTTTCCAGATGTAGCAGGGGATTCTTTCTCAAAATTCCAATACTTATTCTTTACAGAAATCGTATCTGAAGCTTAAAATCGGTTTTCCCGAATTATGCAAAATTCTGTAAAATAGCAATTATTATTTTATTAAAATATTTTTAATAAAATGTTAGTGTATAGCTATCTTCAGATTCACATGCCGCAGATCCAACGTCGTTTTAAGAACTCCTTGATTTTCAGTCTCTTTCTTATTTTATGGAAACCAATGAATTTACATATTCCAATTACCATTTCTATGAACTACTGCTCTTAAAGGGTGTAAAATGATGAAAAATAAAAAAGCTTTATTTTCTTTGAAAGTGAGCAACGCATATACGTCATAGACGATATGTTATTCTTCTAGTTTGGTTCTTAGTGATTTGAATTTCGTCATCATTTATCTTTAAAATTTGAAACAATTTTATTCAGTTTACTCACTCACTTATACATTCCGTCAATTCTACACAAATATGCGATACGACATATGATTCTTCAAAGCTCTCTCCCAGTCCTTATTCACATCATATCATGAAGCAGTTAATAAACGAAATTGTTAAAAAAAGAAGAACATTCATATGCAATTTTTTAAATGAGGGCACAGTAATCGTACAAATATAGAAAAAGTGAAGCTTCACTTAAAAGCTTGCAAGTATTTTGTTTTAAAGTTGTAAAATGGGGATAGTACACCTATCAAAATGTTTTAAATTCTAAGGCTTCTTGTAATAAAGATCCAAAACGATTGAGTTTTTAATACTGTTGTCCATTATTACTTAAAATTGATCCCAACGGCTGTTTAAATTTAAATGTTAAATATGCTAAATTAACTATTTTAATGAAAAATAAAATTCAAAAATAAAATCATCTAAATAGGCGTTTTAAACAAGCATATTAAAATTCATTTTTTGATTTTTGTTGATTTTTTGGGTTGAACTATTGTATATTATTATTTGGGTTCAAAAATTCAAAGTGTTACCGCTTTTTAAAATGATATTCTAGTTCTTTGTTCAAACAAGAACCATTCACGAAATATTAGTAGCGGCCATAGTTGGTGTTGTGAAGCCTATAATAAAATTTATAGCTAAGTTGCCAATTTAAGTAGTGGTAATTACCTATAAAATCGGAAGGTATATCGAAATGAAAATTAAAATGATTAAAATAATGAAATTCTAAAATAAAAATGCAAAACTAAGTCCAAGGAAAAAATTTCTGCTAATAATTGAAAGTATGGAAAAATCATTGAAACAAGGCTATTAGCAGGAAAGAATTATGTTTTCTTCAATCACTATCATAATACTTTGTCATTTAATTGCAATAACATGTACCTTTTATCAACCTGATAACTATGAATCGATGCTAGCAATACTTATTATATATTCCATACTTTTTTCCTTCATTGTCAGGGTCATTAACATTACGTAGGGTCATCCGAAAATTATGAACAACTCAAAGGGAGTAAAGCGATGAGGGGAAGACATGGATCTTAGTTGATATTTTGTAAGCATAAAATGAAAAAGATGCCTACAGATTTAAAAATGTGAGAAATGTTCATTTTTATAACTGAGTGTAATTCACTTTATATTGGAGATGATACTATAGGTATGCACGTTGAACAAATTGGGAATAGGGTATACACGGTGTCCCATGACTAAGAGGTATAGCTGATGTATCGCCCATGGAATTCCCGTTTTACGACATTCCACAAATTTTTGATTGGTTTGGAGTCTGGTGATCATAATATTTGATTTCTACATAACTTCATCAACTGTTGTGTTTTAATGTGATCAGCAATTGTTATGTATTAATTAAGTCCTTGTTTTTGCCCATTGGGCCTCTTCGGGGTTGTTTTCCTTTACTATCATTGCCATAAGCGCTATATACAATAATTTTAACGTTTAAGGCCAGGAGCTTATTAAAAGCTAATTTAGATATCAGATACCGTATCATGCTTTGAATTTCGAATTTAAATTCTTGTTTCTTAACCTCAAAATGTTTCCTCAATGGAATAACTGAATTGCAATTATACAATTACAACGATAAGAAACCTAATGATATTTGTCTTCTTCAAAAAAAAAATGGTAGCTAACGTTATTTTGCGTTAAGGTGATAGAATCTTAATACGTCCATCAAAAGATTCAAATTTTCATTCTGATCGAGCTAGTGGCCATTTTTGCTACATATAAGAGCCAATTAGGTAATTTCAATTATCGCCCTGAAAAAATAAACGAAATTCAAGAACGAAAATTTTCCTCGATACAAATTCAATATTTTACTATAATTTCATACGATACATTAATTCCTGTTCAGACAAGAACCTTTCATGATTTTAGATGACCAAGAATCATTCTAAAATTTGGCACCTAATAGAACTTTAATTAATTGCTGATTAAGGAAGTGATAATTTTGGATACGATCGAAATGAGCTCTGTCGATTGAGCCAAACTTTGTACCTTGTAAAGGACAAATTTAAAACAAATGCAATCTATATAGTAAAAGAAGATGTCTGTCTGTGTGTGTGTCTGTCTGTGGCAGCCATAACTCATCGGGAAATTAACGTACACGTTCCAAATTTTCAGAGAATGTTTCAGGTTATGGTTCGGATTGCAGTGTCAAATGTTAGGTCGAAAATCCAAACGGGGGGCTTACTAGAGCAGAAATATTGACAATGCTGTTCCTACGGGAACGAGAATCGCTGTCAAATTTATTGTTGCCATTTTTTACTTCCTAACTCTGAAAGAAAAGAGTTAAAACAGCATTCAAATCTGCTGCCGTTGCCAGATTCCCCATATTTCCAAAGACACTATTGAAGAGTTCCATTACAGGTAGGAACCTGATTTTCTAACCAAACATGGGGTCGGGTAAAATGGAACCCGTCTACGAAATTTGGGACCTTTCTATGAAGCACGTGTGGAATTACAGAATGCCAAAATCTGACGAAATAAATATCTCGATCGTTTGTCACGGGCTCTGAGAGCGCGGGCCGAATGAACAATGTCCTTTGCAACACCTGGAAATTCGTGTTCAAACTGTGATAAAATGTCGGGGGATACTGACAAAACTAACCTTTAGTGCAGGAAACAACAGAATATGCAGATTATAAGTAAAACACGAGCTGTCACAATATGTCAAGAAACGAAGCCACAGGCCAAGTGAGAATCTATTTAAACCAATCATCGGGCCACACGGGTAACGTTGTACAGGAAATTTGGACCGTGCGAACGAATATCACGGGAGCCATAAGGTAGTAAACTCTGTGGTAGCGGAAATAAAATCTCGATAGCATGATAAATGAATCAAGGCACATGGCAGGAATTTATAATAATATACCCAGCCTGTCTTTCGCCTGTTTAGTTTATAAACATTAATGAACTTGTGTGAGAGAGAATCAGGAGAATTGCAAATGCACGTGAAAGTCTTTTCCAAAATGAATCTTTATGTTTTATTTCTAAAGTGATGTACCGATGTACTGGAAGAACGATTATCATTCAATTAAGCATCAAACATTGGAAATTGGAAATGTTAGTTCAAATTATTATACCTATAGTCATACGTAGAAGAAAGAAAAAAAAAACGGTAATCATAGCATCTAATTTTGGCCATCATTTGACTACACTAACCTATTTAAACCCTGCACTCATTATAGCAATGAGTGAATTATCCTATCTAAACAATGTTAATTACAATCCCAAGAACCTCGCTAATAATATGTCCGAAACGAAACTTGTTAAACTAGATGCTATGATACCTAATAAGCATTATTGGCCGAATTGTATATATGTAATGCTTCTCAGCCGAAACTAAACAAGCGGTAGATAATAAATGAATTCGTGAATTACGGTTATAAGTATGCAATTAATTATTTTACACATTTTCTGCCGTCATATCTACCATTGATATTTTACACGAAAATTATTATAATTTTTCTTTCTTTTTAATAGATGTCATTAATTGAGAAGGGCCGGCTTGGAACTCATACATGGAAGGAAGCGGACGAGTGTTTTAACTAGCTCCAAGTAGTGAACTTTAGTTAGCTACACTTTAACCTAAATTGTCTAATAGCCTTGGGCGAGATCGGGTATTCAACCCCGGTGGAGCCTTTGGTCGGCAGGAGAGGTTAGAAATAGCTTAATATTTTATTTAAACTTTGGTATATGTATAGGATTTTCGAGATTTCATAGTTGAAATCTCTATATATTTTCTGAATAGCAGTGTTTTTTTGAAATTTGATCACGATCCTATGAGTAGATTCAAGGGAGCTAGACCTTTAGTTTTCAAACTGGAAACCTTTTCGGTCTGACTTTCTGAATTATCATATTTATCACTGTTTTTAGTGCCCTTTGAGGCTCAACTTTTTCATGATTCTTTTCTTGTCATTTGACTCATACCATTTACTGGACACCTTCAGATGGAAAGGTTATGGGATCCTAGATCCTGGTACTTTGAAAAATGCTACTTATGCTATAAATGATATAAATATTATGGGGAATCTGGCAACATCCACCGAACAGGTCCCGGACTTGGAGCTCAGAGGTGGAAGGAAACGGATGTGTTTTTTCATAGCTCCAAGAAGTAAACTTTAGTTAAATAAACTTTAACTTAAATTGCCTAATAGCCTTAGAGAAGATCGGGTATCTAGCCCCGGTGGAGCCCTTGGTCGACAGAATAGGTTAAATATAGCTAAATATTTTACTTAAACTTAAATATATCTCTAGGAGTTTAAAGATTTGAAGTTGAAATCTCTTTATATTTTTGTTTTCACTTCTATTCTGATTCTTCCATCTTTAATCTATTTTTGAGGTTAAATATTTATTCTATTTCCTGTTTTAACTGACAAATATTTATTTCTCATTATCTTACTTTTATTAAACTTCCGTTGAAGTTTTTGTTTTCTAATGTGTTACCTTTGAAACACTTGTACGATTTCGACTGTTATTTTTTAACTGTCAGTTTTCTTGTTTGGATTAACTCCCGTTAAAGTTTTTGGTGATATAATATTATTCATTTCACTTGTGGAATCCAAGTCAACCAATGTGAGTTCCAATTACTTTGAAATTGTTGTGTATTTCAACCTTTAAAAATTATAATCTGAAGTTTGATTATTTTGTTTTGTGAAAATCATAGAGTTTAACAACATTAACAGCCAGTAGAATTCTAAACAGAAAAAGTTGCGGACCGCCGAGAAGTATCGTTAAGGCTGTAAGCAGTAATCCCAATGTGATTATTCCTTCTCTGATTCTTTACGATCATACTGTTTTGAACAGGTACAAGAGACTTAAAACGGTAGCGTTCTCTGAGGAGACATACCCGTTTTACCGTTCTTATACAATTTTACTGCAATTTTTAGCTTTTCTTATGTTTGCCCCTAGGGGCCCACCTAAGGGTGGTTTACTCATGTATTGTGTTCTTACTCATGCCAAATAGCATATTTTATGATGGAGGTAAATTATATTATATAATATTAGGGGTAAAATTATTACCCGGTACATCGAATATGATTATACGATGTACGATCTACGAGAAGTATCGACCCATATAAAGCAGATCTCTAAGAAATTCTTAGAAACTGTGGACACGAATCTTCACGATTTTATTACTAACATTTTAAAGTATGAACATGATCCTACTAGCAGATTAAAGAGGGCTAGACCATTGGTTTTCGATCAGGAAATCTTTTTGGTCTAGAAACCTGATCTACCATATTTATCATTGCTTTTTCTGCCCTTTGGGGCTCAACGTTTGGTGTTTTTTGTCTTGTCCTTTGCGACTCATGCCACTTATTGGATACCCTCAGATGGAGAAGGTTATGGGATTTTTTATCCTAGTACTTCGAAAAATCATAATTATGCTACATTCTACATATCATCAACAATTACTTGGAGCTCAGACGTGGAAGGAAGAAGACGTGTTTTTGTCTAGTTCTAAGAAGTGAACTTTAGTTAGCTAAATTTTATAATTTATGAATTTCTTTATTATATTAACTAAACAAGCGGTAGATAAAAAAACGTGAAATGCGTGTATAGGTACATTATTAATTATTTTGTATTTTTTGTGCGTTTGGTCTACCACTGAAATTTTAAACAAAAATAATATAATTTTCCTTCTTTTAAAAAAAAGGTATTAGTTTTGATGTGTTTGAAAGTCATTTTTCAAATACAAACTATGTCACAATAATAAGCAACAAAACATGTCTTTTAATTCATGTATGCCAGCATTTCCCAAACGTTTTGAGTGCATGGCACAATTTTCAAAATTCGAAATTGTCAAGGAAAACCAGGAAAGATTTGGTAGCGTTTTTTATACAAAAATATTATTAGTTAATATAATCGGCTATAATTTTACAACCAATGACCATATTTTTTGCTTACATTCACTTGAAAAGGCCTTCCAGCTGAAACGTATATGAATAATTCAACGATATACAATGCGCTGATGAAAATTTTGCGTAAACATAAATTATGGCAGCACACGTGAAGCTTTTTCATAGATTCAAGACGGCTAGTTACCGGTTGGGAAGTACTAATGTACGAAACCAAAATGTAAAGAAATTTCGTATGTTTTTCCTTGTTCAGTTCTGTCGCACTGTGGATGAGAATAAGACTGGAATGAATCATTTTTAAGACAATGTTTATCAAAGTTTGCATAACCAATTAAAACATAAGATCTGTTTTATGAGCCATTAACTCCACCATAAAGCATTTTGAAAGTCCATACCCCTCACCTGCATTAAAAATAATTCATGCCATTAGAGCTTTATAATATAAATTAATTATATAATTGTCGCATAGTGAACATTATCAGTTAGATATAATGTTAATGCTGCAGACGTATAAGTAACAATTTTCTTGCTGATCTTTAATAGGAACGTAGAAAATGCCTCGTGAGTAAGTTATAGGAAGTGAGTCTGTCTTGGACTTCCTGAAAATCTCTCCGTGGATCTCCAGTGGTCCAATGATCCAACTTTAGGACTTAACAGAGTGTATAATGCATATTTGTAATTCATTGCCTTATAATGAAATGCTGATATTTACCGTGCCTGTTTATACTTATTATGAGTCCTCGAATTAGTTTGAAAAGTTAATAACCATATAAATTTTTCATTTGACGCAAGAAGAGACCAAGAGGCTCCTTGGGTATAGAATGGAATATCCCCCAGTTTAGAGTAGGATCGTGTGTGGGGGAGGGGAACACGCTTGAAAATCATGGGATAAAATTCCTGGTGACCGGCATCATAACGTGTCGGATTCTTATTGAAATGTAATGCTTTTCACGTTAAAATGTCATTATTTATCCCTTTTTCTATTTCTATACGGTATATATAATTTTAACAGTTGAGCTTTTAACTTTCAATTTGTAGTTATAATAATTACATTTTTTCAGATTATATTGCATTTTATAGCAAGTTATAATTAAATATATTTATTAGCAAAATTATAGGGTTTTCTTTGTGTGCGTTTTTGCATATTTTAGATAGCCTTTTTGATACCTAGTACGTGGGCATGAAATCATATTACAGAAAATATAATTAAAATACCGTTGGCAAAATCCATTGACACATAATAAATATTACAGAGTCACATTCAGAGAATACGATCCATTTTTCGGATAAATAGGAACCTAGTCGGATTTCGGCTTTCTTAATTTGGGCCCATCATAGAGGAAATACAATTACCATGAATACGTAATGTTGTAAAGGCACCAGCTGTTGGATATTTGGTGTTATCAGACTTATCATTAAACCATTAATTTCTTTCCACCATAATGAATCACTCATATGGTGCCTCTGTCCATTTGATTGCCAAACATTCCTCAGGCGTGCCTAATTTCCGTGTACAACAAACTGGATTCATCCTGTGTCTCTTAAAAATACTGGGGTAGGACTAGTGTTGCCAACCGCTGTGCTTTCAACTGAAATATGTGGTGTGCAGGTTATGACTTCAACCAGATGAACGTTTTCTACTTTCCTGCCTTCGGATTTAACTAATGCACATTTTGGAACCAAGAAAATATTGTTATACATTACATTTAGACAGGTGAGATGCATAGTATAAAAAATAAAGCTATGGCATTTACAAAAAGATGGTTCACATATAAACATATAACACTGTTTATTATCAAAATAGCTTCAACATTTCATTCGATAAAGTCGTTTCTAACAATAAGAGTGTTAAAGAAGTATAAAGGGGTACAACCTGCTTGCTCCTAGGATTAACAGTACTTAGTCCTCTTCAATTCGTTGCAGTGACAACTATTCATCAAAGGTAACGAAATCATTAGACCTCGTTCGTCGAAGTGAGCTACGAAGTTGGCGTTCAAATTATAAGGGCTATATATGTTCTTTGTTCTATATATGTTCTTTAATTGAGTCTCAACCTGTTAAAAATTCCACTGTATAAACCTGAATCAAGTACTGCAATTAACAAACAGCATAGATATTAAAAGTATCAGCTTAATTAGAGAAGGTTACTAGAGTACACGAGGTGGTTAACGAAAATACAGAACAATGATATGTGAGTGTCTGCAAACGACTGTTAAAATTCCCTAAAAGAGGAAATAAATATAAATTTCAGAAGCGTGTTTGAAGAAAGATTAATTTTTTCGAAATTTATTATTATTTAACTTTTTTAAATAAAGTTTTATTTTTTAAAGTTTTTTTTCTTTTAAATATCCAAATAATTCACACAAATGCATCCTTTAACTCTCAGTGGGCACCTCCAGGTGGAAAAAGTCTTTCCTCATTGTTTAGAAACTGGTATAATGAATACGATAGTGTATTAGCACCCATTATTTAGGTTTTTATTAATCGATTATGAGCTCGAACTGTTCTGGAGACGACCATGCATAATAACAATGGCTGATGGAAATCCAAATTTCGGAAGAGGATGGATCTTTGTATTTAGTCTCATAAAATGTGTAAAATTATTTTTGAATATTTGTTTACATTTTCCCCTAAATATCTAATAAAAAGAAGCAAAAAAAGTGGAAGGGGAAATCTTCCCCCCACAAAAGGCCATTTTTTTTCTGTAATGGAAAGTTGGCAACACTAAGATAGGGTGGTACTAAGTGGATTCAAGGCACTCATAACCTCGTTCGATCATATGTATTAATTTGCTTAAAAACGAAATTTGACAAATGATTTTTACCTACATTAATTTTAGTGCATTTAAACATTACGTACCATTTGACTTCAACTTGTATTACCATACAAGTTGAAACCTCCCATCAATGGCCATTTTAAAGGCTAAATTAGTCCGAGAATACTACAAGAAATTATAGTGATGATATAATTGTATATTCCAGTGTGTATACATCAAATGTATGCAGGAGGATGATCATTTGTGCATTTCGCCAAATAATCCTATTTTCATTAAAACTTGGACATATCATTGAGATATATCCGTAATATATCACTAACGACCCTGGAAACAAGCTTCAGAGTGATTGAACGAAAGATACCATTTTCAATTTCTTTGTTGTACAAAATTAGTGGTAGTTTATAACATTTTTACTTTCGTCGATATCTATTAATTTTCTTGTTGTTGTTCCTTCTTTATTTATCGATTCTACAAACAGTTCTTACATCATATCTCTTCAACCCATTGACCCATCGTAACCAATTATTCACCAAATGAACTCTAATAATGCTCGGAGTGTCACAGGTTATAAATAAATCGTTTCGTCGTGTTTCTTCCCTCGACTGAAAAAGGAAATATGAAATCCAGTGTGCCATTATATCTTATATTCAGAGTAACGAGTTATATATTAAATTATAGCTTGTGACTTCGGGAGTGTGATTATGTCATGAATATTTCTTTTTTGCCTCTTCAATTTTTGATCAGGCCCACAAGACAATATGCTTATCTTTAGGTTATAACAGAACAAACGACAGTTCCATCACCGGGACTCGAACCCGGCCCCATCTGGGTCACCACGAACCAATGCACGATGTACTGCGTCACTCAGGCGGAAATCTCTCGTGCATTCTTCCCTCAAAACAGGAGCTAAATGTGTAAATATTGGTAACTCTTTGGATAGCAAATCGCAAAGTAACTACTTATGTGTCAAATGAAAGCTTATGATGTGTAAAGTGCCATAGGCTACAAAATTTTCCATCATATGCTTTCTTCTCTCCTGACAAATGAGAAACGTATATAAATGATTGTTCCTTTGCATCTTCGGAACTAGAGAACAGAAAGAAATGAGTTATTTTTCAAAAAACGTATATATACACACTATTTGTGAAATGCAAATTTGTGACGTGGGAATTGTCAACGTTATGGATTATTTACCATCCGTTCTTTCTTCCCTCCACAAAAGATTGGGGGTTGGATTCTGTAAACTATTCCTCTACTCTATCGTTCCTGGCGTCATGCTGCCGTGAGGACCAAAAATTATGTCCCCCTTTCTTCCGCTCAAAACGGGTCACGTAAATTTCACGGGGTAAATCTGTAAGAGTCGCATGCCAAATGAGAGCTTAAGGCGTGCAGATAAACATAGGGAATGTTGAATTTTTTTCTTCGAAGTAGGGGAAAGATGGATGCATTTCGTGACAAATGTTTTCCTTGAGTCCTGAACGAACGGGTGTACTTTTGTGTAAATGTTTTATATTGTATGAGGAACAAGGACAAGCCTTGAAGTGCTTCTAGTTTATTTCTCTCCTATTCCCCTTAAAAAATAAACATTTCCATGAGAAATTATCATTAAAAATCAAAATGTAAAATTTTGCAGTTAAGGAAATTTCTTCCCATGTTTGTTCTAAGATGTAACTTATATATGCTCACTGAATTATGACCATTTCCCTCCATGTTATGTCAGTGGAAGCTAATTTCGAAACTCTATAACTTCTAAGAAAGAGTTTTGTAACAGAATGGGATTGAAGGAAAATTAAAATTCTAAATCAAATCTATATAAACCTCGATTTTCAATAATATTCCCTTAGTATTTAAAGAGTTATGGGTGTTTAAATATTTAACAACAGCAATGCCTAACATTTAGAATTTAACTCAGAAGTTAATTATAATTGAATAAGAAGTATTCAATCATTTAATACAACAGATGAATATTTGAAAAGATAATGTCAATAATTTTTCGATATTTTTCAACGGTCCTAAGACAAATTGCATTGTTGCTATTAAATATTTAAAGTCCTTAACTCTCAAAGTGCAAAACAAACTTTATTGAAAATCGAGATTCAGATAGAACTGATTGAGAGCTCTAATTTAGTCCTATTACCTTTTCTCATAAAATGCTTAGTTTAGAAGTTATAGAGCTTCGAAGTTAGCTTCCACTTATATAACATGGAGGGAAGTGGAAATAATTTAGGGAGAACTGAATACACGAATAAAATGTACCAAAGATAAATTCGGTTACTGAATTCATTCTCTCAAACATCGACCACATTTTTCTTCCCATTTTTGTTAGGGGGAATGGGGTGGCTCAGTTCGTAGTTAGCATAGCTCATATTCTGCAGTTCCATCGTTGAATTCCAGCTGGGTCAACGTTAAGATCTATCTCCGCAAAATTTCTGCCCTGTCGACGATCAGAAGGGGACACCGATGGGCTTGGAAAGACCGCCATTCGTCGGATGCAACGTTAAGCAGTTGTCCCGTGTGCGACAGAGCCACATTGTGCATGCATGTTAAAGAACACCCTGGATGGCCTTGATCGGAGACTACCATCTGTTTTTGAACAGCTATCCAATGGGTCCCCTCCCCCAATCTCGTCTCAAATTTTGGGGTCCTTGTGACCTGGCCATTTAGCCCATTGTCTGCAAAAAAGTCGTTTTCGTTCCGCAGACACGATAACGTGAAGCCATCTCGTTTGCTCGTACAGAGTCCCGAATGTATTCCGTCAAAAGTCAAATGACCTAGGACCTAGAGCTTACCTCTGGGGATAAGTATGCCTCGTATTTAACTCGCCGTTCCTGCAACAATTGATGAGACATGCATGACAGACGGAATTGGCTGTGTAAGCTACCTCAGTGATTGGAGTGTGAACAGCAGGGGTCGTATTAGGGCTCTACACGGCTCTTTTACTGAGGAGAATGAGGTAGAGGCATTTTTCCAAATTTGGTCCCATTTTTCCCCGAGTAAATTGACAGTTCATTGCAAATCCTGGACTAAGCTGATGTGGGAAACGCTTTGTTCGTCACCACTGAGGTCATCACTGCCCACTCTAGCAATGTTTGAGAAAAGTCAGATTAAATACATGTGTTTACCTGGAAACCTAAGTATTGTGATGCGTCCGATTTTGTAAAACCCGAGAGACGGTTAATGAAAAGGTTCCCAACTCTAGAAGTATCCATTTTGGAAGAATGGTTATTGCATTTAAAGGCCCACGTTTTTGCGGAATGCCGTGTGCGGCCCCTGTAGTTCACACAATGCCATTTTCCCCCTTTCCTCCTTTTTTATTGTTTTTCCCTGACGTCCTATCAATCGGAGATGGGCATGACACAATTAATTAAAAAAGTGTCATTTATATATAAAGTTTGTAAAGAATATAAGAGCATAATATAAATTTACTTAGAGGCAGGTGAGTATCTGCTGGGTTGATTTTGGAAGTTCAGACGCCCTTATTCAAAACTTTAGATATTGTAAGAAAAAAAGCTTAATTATTTTCAAGCATGGGCAAATTTGAAGTGTCACGTCCAGTTTTGTACAGCTCATCGTCGCCTGGTAAGTGCGAACCTTACCCGTTTTAAATTTTTTGTCACACTACTCCTTATAGTTATCACTGCTCAGAGTAACTGAAATTAGCAGTTTTAATATACTGATAAAATTATCCCTATTTTTCGAAATGGCACCTACCTTTTAATCTCTACTACATATGTTGAGTTGACACTACTTTAGTTTGCACTATTTGCATATGTATCGAAAACCACCCTACTGAAGTGGAACTCTGCGCGCTGAAAGTGCTCAATAATCTTCCCTCGTGTACAATCTGTGAAAAATCAACTTGACATGATAACATGAAAGTTAACGCCGAAATTAAGCTTAACTTAAAACATATTTACCGGAAAATCACTATTAATTAGGAGGGGACATAATGTGATTTAAGAATTAATGAATTCACAGTGAAATTCATTTCGATTAATTTATAAAAGACATCGAAATAGAATAAATCTGAAAAGATCTAATTTGCTTATATATCTTACACAATTTTTTTTCCATTATTAACACCCTATATCTCAACTGGCAAAGCAAAGATAGCTTGAAGGTAAGGTATCAATGCTAAGAAAGGATCCCAAATGAAAATCCCGTACAGTGAGATATTTGATTCACCGTTACTCATACAAGTTCAATTTCGCCAAAATCTTCGATTGCAAATTGCATCAGCAAATTAACCAGAATGTTCTAAAGCAGGAAGTCAAACGCGTCAACATTTGCAGGCTTCTTTATATTTTAAATATTGGTATCCTAGGACTTGCACTATATTTTAAGTCGAAGCTTGACTCGGTCGATAGCGTGCCAGGATCGAACCCTGCAGTATCCAAGTTCTGGTCAAACTGTGCCGGCATCAAAATGTATCTCTGCAATCCCCCAACCCAATATACACACCCTGCCCTCGGTTAGAAAGAGGACGCCATTAAGCTTGGAAAGGTGTCAATAGACATATCGGTTGGTACGTTATGACGTGTCTTTATGCGTCAAATAGCTATACCCTGCATTTCAAAGAACACGCTGAATGGCCTTGACCAGAGGATTCCATCTGTCTCCTAACAGGTGTTCAGTGAATCCCCTTCTATAACCTCCTTTCAGCTCTTACGACCTGGCCACTTAAACCGTTGAGTGCCAAACAGTATTGCTGAAAAGGAAGGAAAATTGTTCATGTTTGTGTAATATACACTATTATTCTGACCAGTGGTTCTCAACCTTTTATGCTTTACGTACCCCCTGGAAATGTATATGTAACTGGCATACCCCTTGTATAGATAGATAAAACAATAGTTAGAGTATAACAATGGGAATAAAATAAAACATATATCAGTGGTTCTCAACCTCTCATGCTTTACGTACCCCCTGGAAATTTGTATGTAACTGGCATATCCCTTGCATACATAGATAAAACTATAGTTATAGTAAAACAATTGGAATAAAATAAAACACATATCAGTAGTTCTCATTCTTTTATGCTTCACGTACACCCTACAAATGTCTATGTAACTGGCATACCCTTTGTATAGATTGATAAAACAATAGTTATAGTAAAACAATGGGAAAAAACTAAAACATATATCAGTGGTTTTCAACCTTTTATGCTTTAGTACCCACTGGAAATGTGTATGTAACTGGCATACCCCTTGTATAGATATATAAAACAATAGTTATAGTGTAAGAATGGGAATAAAATAAAACATATATCAGTGGTTCTCCACCTTTTATGCTTTACGTGCCCCCTAAAAATGTGTATGTAACTGGCATACCCCTTGTACAGATAGATAACACTATAGTTATAGTATAACAACGGGAATAAAATAAAACATTTAGCAGTGGTTCTCAACCTTTTATGCTTCACGTACCCCCTAGAAATGTGTATGTAACTGACGTACCCATTGTATAGATAGAAAACACTATAGTTATAGTATAACAATGAGAATAAAATAAAACATATATCAATGGTTCTAAACCTTTTATTCTTCACGAACCCCCTGGAAATGTGTATGTAATTGGCGAATCCCTTGTACAGATAGATAAAACTATAGTTATAATATAACAATGGGAATGAAATAAAACACACAGAGATATACATGACATATATTTGCGACTTTTGAGCTCTCGCGGCCTAACCCAAGTACTTAACCCCGTACCCCACATTGCGAACATCTAGATTAGACTATAAAATATAGTCGTACAGATAGGAGACCTCTGAACTGTAAGTCTATGATAATCATTATTTATAAAGTCAATACATAGAAACCAAAATATATATTCACGTTGGGAATAAATATTGTGGCACATATAGTTGTCTGGATGAGACAATATTGTTACCTTCTAATTATTTAATTCCTTTACTTTCTTGAAGACACGTTTCGAAAACGTGCAGGTCGAAATTTATTATCGCCGAAAACGAAATATTTCATACAGATGTAAACGGTTTTAAAGCAGAGCCGTCCAACACAAACTTATCGAAGATTCATTGTCACTATATTCTTAAACAGCAGCAATCAAAATTCTGTACCTGAAACAGAAAAAACACAGTTCTAATGAACAGTAAAAAGAAATAAAAAAACTAGGTTTTTAGCAAATCAAATATCTTGGTTAAAAAACAAAAATATGCATTTTAATGAGTACTTTGAATTGGAAAAATAATTTACTTATTCACGTAAAAATATTTGGTCAATAATTGAAAGAACTGAGCAAAACATTTTATATTACTTGTTTTATGAGCCGCTGTTTCAATAATGGACAGGTATAAATAAGCGCAATAGCTTTTTTTTTAAATTGTTTCGTGGCTTCCACTGGTAACCAAGGACCTAGAGTTCCACTATGAAGGATCAAAATTTGGTAGATTAAACGAAAGCAAATTCTTTAGATAAATTTATTTGTTTCCATAGTGGTAGTGCGGTCTACGACAATTCCTGTGGACAGTAACTGAGGAGGACAGTTCTGTAGATGAGAATTCGGGGGATAAGACAATTCGGTGGATGATAATTCGAGAGATAAGACAATTCGGTGGATGAGAATTCGAGGGATAAGACATTTCAGTGGATGAGAATTCGGGGGAAAAGAATTTGAAGTCTACGACAATTCAGTGGAAATAGAAAAATATTTAGAAATAATTTTAAATAGAAAAAATAATAATAAATTCCCCTTCCAGCAGTTGTTTGCCACAGAGGTCTGACAGAAGCCTATCAGTTTATAATGCCACAGTAGTAGACCTCAGAGGATGTCAGGACCTCAGTAGAAAACAACACGAACATCCATGCCTTACCCGGGGCTCGAACCCATGTCCCTTAGACCACGGGACGGCGATTTTTTTTTTAAATTACTAAACCTAATTAAAATACACTTCGATTAGTGAACAAAACCAATCCTTCTCGGAAGTCTCTGAAATCCGGCACTACGTAAAACGAAATTACTTATAATTCAACGTAATCGATAATTGTATTTGTTCTCTCTAATCCGACCTACAATAAAAATTATACATCTATTCTCTATACTCCGATAATCCACTACAACGTAATTTTTTAAAGTTTGTTTCTTCTAAATGAAGCAGTTAGAAGCCGAAAGAATACTATTGAATTTGCATAACACTTCAAATATGCTCCTTAATACGATCCTCAATAAAACAAAATGTCTCTAATGTTTTTTTTTTACTGAACAAAAAAAAAAACGAACGCAAAGTACCAGTAGAGTAAATCAAAGCAGCCGATGTTTGGTAAATCTATTCCCTCTTATTCGACGCTTCTTAAACACTCTTGCATATTTTTATCACTTCCTGTTCCTTCTAAATAAAACAATTAGAATTCAAAAGAATGTACTTCAGGGAAGTAGACCGCATAAGACTATTGTTATTCTCACTAATCCAATACTCAATAAAACGAATATCTTTGGTCATTTTTATCCGAAAGAGCAATATGATATTTACAGAATGCATTAGAGGAAAGAGGCGATATTTACAACCCTACTCCCTAATCCGACTTCTGTTAAACCAGAATTTCATACTTCTCTACCTTTCTGTTCCTTCTAAACGGAACGATTGGAATTCAAAGGAATATATTTCAAGAAACTAAACCGCACAACACTATCGTCAGTCTCACTAATCCGATACTCTATAACACGAATATATTTAGTATGTTTTATCCGAACAAAACATTAGGAAATTAACGGAATCAATTTAGAAGAAAGATGCGACAATTTCCTCTGGACTTTAAAACCGACATTAGTTAAACTGGATTTTGATATTTTTTATCCCTTTCTATTCGTAGTTTTAAAGTAATTGGAAATCAATCGAACCCATGTCAAGGATCCAAACCTCACAGAACTCTAAATCAACACTGAATAAAATTAAATATTTTGAACATTTTGTTTCTCTTGAACGAAATAATTTAAAGTGACAGAGATTCAATTAGTGAAATGAACATTCCAAATTATGAACATTCTAATTTTCACATATTCTGTTTCATGCGGTAGACAGATTTTCGTTTACATCTTCAATCGGGAAGACAATTTCTTTTAAAACGCTGATTTGGGATGGATGGGTGGAGGAAGTTATTGTGCGTTCCAATAATGGAAATGTTTTTATTTTCGTATGATCATAACTATTGCAAAACTTTGTTTCCATCCTTTGTAATAAAAAAGTGAAATTGATAATCTCAATAAAAATACGATAAAATACGAGAGCAAAAGTGCCGACTGCATATAACGCCCCCTAAGAAAAAGAGGCGCAGTAATTTGCTTCGAACAGCTTCTTTAATAATAACGAGCTGTTGCTACCGATCTTGCTATTGCTTTTCGCTAGTTTGTGGATTTATTAAAACAACTATTCCGTCATATTTTCGGGGTGGTTTTTGGCTGAGTCTGTAACGCGCGTCTCGTAATTTATTGTTTCCAGTTTCGTGTCCTAATTGTGCCAGCGGTGAGATTTATTTGCACGTTTTAACCGAAGGCTCTCCCTCTCCTTGTTTAGAAAAGGGTTAAAAAATGGTAAAAAAGTGCATCTGAGCTTGATCAACACTTCTCAAAAGTCAGTGTAATGCCGAAATAACCAAAATCGAAATTCATTTAGAAGCGTATTCCCTGTGAACAGAACAATATAAAACAAAACGGACGAAGTGTTGAAACTTTAGTCACCACATTTATGGATTCCGTCTCTAATCCGGTTTTCAATAGAGCGATCATTTTTTCCTTATTGAATTTCTCTCAAGAGAATCAGTCGAAAATCAAGCCAATTCACAGAATGGGGGAAAAAAAGAGCCAATACTCTTATATGTGAATTTTCTCTAATCCGGATTTCAATATATCGCAGCTTTTTAAATTTGAATTCTCCGAAGCGAATAAGTCGGAAATCAAACGAATGAACTCCAGAGACAAAGCCACCAAGAAATATATCTGATCTCTCTAATACGGACTTCATAAATGGAGAACATTGCTGTTGTTTTGATTTTTAATTCCATTTTTCCGAAATGAATCAACTGGAAGATTTTCTCCAATATAGCATCTGTCTCCCAACAGCTGTTCCAGTGGGTCCCCTCCCCCAACCTTCTCTGAGTGTTCGGGGTCCATGTAACCTGGCCATTTAGCCCATGGTGTGCAAAAATTTCCCCTCAGAGGTAAAACGACCCAACCCTATCCTCCAATACAGGTTGGACGATGCCCGTAGAAGAAATAGATATGTATATTATCTGTAAGTATGGAACTTGAACTCTGTCTTGGTGTTTACTTTTTTCTAGATCCGGGCTTTGAATTACATATGACTTCGTTTGTGCACGATTAATTCAAAAGTCGTAACCAAAAATGGAATGCAAATGTTTGTTTGTTCACTATTTGTGGAGAGCGAATTTTGCATCTCCTTACATTTATGTCGTGACTACTCCTGTGTGTTTTGGGGTAGCTGTACTTTAGGGACGAACCTAAAAAAATGAGGGGGCGAAGATAAAACGCTGTGTTTCATGAAGGTCAGCATTTCGGGAAAGTGGGCCTGACACCGTAATTTTATAATCGTAAAAATGATGGGGTCTACCAATCTCAGGCCTAGGCTGTCAGCCTATCTCGGTGTACAGGAACTAGACAACAGACAAAACAAATAAGCAGATCGATGTGAGATCATTTATTTAATTTTACTCTTATTCTCAGTTATAATCAAATTACTCTAATTGAGGTGAATTTCACACAAATGCCAAAAAAATTCCTCTTTCCCACGCCGCACCGTTGTCAGTGAGCATCACAATTTACGGCTCAAATAAACGTGGTCGAGAGCAGAGTGGCGGCTACAAATTGTCACTTAACATGGGGGAGACGAGATCAGGAAAGAATGACCCTCCCTCATTCCTTTGCCGTGTGTGGACGAAAGAAAATGGGTCTCCTTCTGCACATCAAGCTGTCGTCCTTTAGATCGATGTCGGAATCCTACTGCGCATCAGCAGAATTGCCTCTTGTTAGTGTCCAAAGTTGCGCACCTCGATGCCGGGGAAGAACATGTCAGGTCCTTTTTCGTGAATAAGGTAGAAGCAAGCACCGTCACCGAAAATCAACTTCTCACACCGAAAGTTCAGAGAAGAGTGTCCAAAAGCGCGCTCCTTTCCTCGCTATCCAGCTTTGCCACAGGTTGGGAAAAAACCACCTCGGTTGCCGTGTCAGGTGGCGATTGGTGCATGCTGAACCGAACCGGGAGTCAGGCCACCCATATGGCACTTATTTTTCTTTTCGGTCGAGTGTTTGCTGCTAGATGGGACCGCTTTTTGGCCGAGTTTCCTTGTCCTAGGCATGCGAGCTACCTTCTTCTTCGACAGGAAAATTACGAAAGCCAAGATGAAGGAAGGTGGAAAGCTAAGACCTAAACAACAACAACATGACGGAATGGGCTTACTTAGCCCATATAGATACATCCTGTCCACATTTTGAAACAAATGTGAACATTTATACCAAGGTAATATGTAAGGATGTAAGGATGTAAAGGTGCCTCCCCAATAATCCCAGCTTTGCAACAGACTGGGAAAAAACCACCTCATTACTGAAGAAACGCAGCTCATTTAATGTAGAGTTCACAGCTAAGATTTTTTTTACTATATTTTTAGAGAACAACAGAAATTGTGCTAAGGATCCGATAATTTTTTATTGGTACATTTGTATTTCAAAGTAAATTGTTAATGGATCGTATTCGGACCGCCCAGAATCAGAGCTCTCTGGGCGGTCCGGATTGCGAATAATAACTTCGGATGCCTCTGAGCGGACCGGAAGATGTAGACCGGAGCCGTTGCAGTGTTCGAATTTTCTAATTCTAATATCTCTGGGCGGTCTGATTCGGAACTTTCGAATTGTGGTGCCTCTGAGTCGGTAATGTGTTTTTTGACATTTTACCAGTATCTGACCGTTCGAAATTTCATGTGATTTTCACAAACCCAAATAATCCAATTTCAGATTAACATTTATTTATGTCAGAAATATAAATGTTTGTAAAAACTTTTACAAGTTATGTTCATAACAATTTATATCACTTCTCGAAACAGGTTACAGATATATCAAAAACGGTTGCAATGCAGTTCAAGACACAGTAAAATACAAACTAGTATTTACTGAAAGTAACGATCAGAGAATTTATCTACAGACTTGTAGATAAATATTATAGAAATAAATGGATTGGATTGTTTTACCGCTGAGCGGCACTTTTTTGCACACCAAGGGCTAAATGGCCAGGTCACATGGACCTCAAAGGCTCAGAGAAGGTTGGGGGAGGAGACCCACTGGAACAGCTGTTGGGAGACAGATGGTAGCCTCCCGTCAAGGCCATCCAGCGTGTTCTTTAACGTGCACAGGGTATGGCTCTCCCGCACACGGGGCCACGGCTTAGCGTCCCATCCGACGGACGGCGGCCTTTCCAAGCCCATCGGTGTCCCCTACTGACCGTGGGCAGGGCGGGAAATTTTGCGGAGATAAATCTCAATGCTGACCCAGCTGGGACTCGAACCTGGGAACTACAGATTACGAGCCTGGCGCGCTACCGACTGAGCCACCCCTGCCCCTAGAAATAAATGTAACAACAATGTGTACTATATAATACAATGTATTAGACGCAGTAAATGCAAACTTACATTAATTAAAGAGATTCCTAATAGGAATTGTAAAATTTGTAATAAAACTCCAATGGAAGTTTAAAAGGTTCCAAATCTGACAATTGTCAGATTTGGAACAGAAAATATAATTAATCTGCAAGAAAGATTAAAAGCGATTAGTGAAATAAGCAGTCAAAAAACGGTAATTCACAGAAAATGTAGATTTCAACAGAAATCTCTAAAATCCTAAACATAAACTAAAGTTTAAATTTAATATTAACTTATTTCTACCTATCCTGCCAACCAATGACTCCACCGTGTTTGGATACCCGATCTCGCCCAATGCCATTAGGCAATTTAAGTAAAGCTTTAGGTAACTAAATTTCACTTCTTGGAGCTAAGCAAAAACACGTCGGCTTCTTCAAGGTCTGAGCTCCAAGTCCCTCGAGCTCCACTTAAAGCGAAATATCTGATTAATTACTTTGGTCTATACAGTAATTACAGTGGTAGATAAAATTTAATTCTATTGTGTCAAAAATAAAGACCAAATTTCAAGCTCCTTGTAAAATGAGACTAAAATAAAACTTCAAATCCGAATCTTCAAAAGATTCTTTGAGTATTTAAAATATATGAATATTAATTTCCATGATCCGATTGATCATTATTTTTTTGCAAACGATCAAAACTAAACGAATCGTTACAGAATATTCAAACAATCTGTTTCGTTCCATAATCAATTTTGATATAAAAGTTTTGCTTTCCCTTGTGATTTTCAAGAATTTTTATGACTGCCAATGTACACATCTAACCAGTGGCGTACTCAGGATTTAATCCTGGCAGGGGGGGGGGGGGGGCGAGGGTCCCTCCCGATTCGTTCGCCTTGTGTTCACAGCGGCCGTTTTTCCCGAGAGCTATATCCCACCTTATGTGACCGCTAATTCATAAGTAGTATAGAAGTAGAAGACCCTTGCCAGCCCCCTCTGGGTGCGCCACTGCATCTAACTGGATAAGATGGAATGAGCTGTCGAAAGAAAAAAAAAAGGGTTTGGTTATTTAACCTTTTAGAGTTAATTTTTTGCCTACAATATCTAAAGGCCAGGTCACAAGGACCCCGAGGGCTGAGATGGTTGTGAGAAGAGGGTCCCATTGCATAGATGTTACGATAGAGTGATCGTAGACTTCCATCAAGTCCAGCGCTGTCTTTAATGTTCCCACGGCAGGGTTCTGCTGCACAGAGGAGGTACATCCCATCCGACGGACATCGGCCTTTCCAATCTCATCGGTGTTGTCTACTGACAGAGAGGAGGATGGAGATTTAGTGGAGATAAATCTCAACGGTTTCACAGTTGGGACTGGGAACTGCAGATTACAAGCCTGGCGTTAGAAATGTGGTCATAAGTCAGGAGTTTCAAAATCAAATCATACGAGAAGGTGTATCAGTCACTTTCCGTTATGTGGCAGGTCGGATTTCATTTTAATAATAAGTAAAAAACAGTTACTTCCTTTTATTTATGTTACATAATTTTAATACCAAACATGAAACTAACTATTCACCCCAGAGGCGTGTAATGTTAAATAAATAAGAAAGCCAATAGTAATGTGTGGATTGCCGGATTATTACAGTTTAAGTGAGTCAACGGTGCATGCTATTAAACAATGATGTGGAAAATATTAGAGACTGAGTTATAGCAACGAGCAATTTATGCATCTAAAATCCCGTAATTAGAGTGAAGAAGAGACAGAGCCTCTTAATCTTCCCTTCAGTGTTGTATATGTTCAGGAGTTCGGGTACAGGCTCAAAGCTTCACTGAAGAAATTGATCTTGACTCCATCATCGGATGAAGGCTTGACTTTAAAATTAATTTCGAAAAACTCCTTAACTTAATCCCTCGGCTATATATATATCCCGAGGCCAACTGCAAGTAGTTATTATAACTCCTTAATTTAAGCCCTCTGGTTAATTGTAAACTCTCCATTCAGCCCATTGTCGACAAAACCGTGATGTTCGGAGATAAACCAATCCAACTCTGAAGATGGTAGCTAAGGTTTCAAAACGGAAGTAGTCTCCTTCTGATTGAAATGACCGTGGGTTTCACGTTACAATGAAATGATCGGGATGCCAATCAGAAGGAGACTACTTCCGTTTTGAAACCTTAGCGTCTTCAGGGTTGGATTGGTTTATCTCCGAACTTCACGATTTTGCCCACAATGCGCTGAATGGAGAGTTTACAAATAACCCGAGGGCTCAGAGAAGGTTGGGCGGAGGAGATCCACCAGACAGCTGCTAGGAGGCAGGAATCTGGATGGCCTTGACAGGAAACTCCTGTCAAGGCCATCCAGAGTGTTCTTTAATGTGTAAAGTGTATGGTTCTCTTCTGCAAACGGAACCACGATTTAATGCTCCAACAGATGGATGACGACCTTCCCAAACCCATCGGTATGTGCTTTCAGCGCAAGAAACATCCATACGTTACCTGGGACTTGAACCCATATCTTTCTTTTATCAATCGCCAAGTGCGCATTTATTAAATTTTAATAACGTTTGAGCATTTTTTTATGTCTGCTGCTGCTGTTAAAATTTCGAACTTCAATAATTATTCAAATATTGAAATAATATTATTGAAAATTAATAAATACACCAAAGAGCCAAAACATTATGACCACCGCGTCTTTATGCAAATCGAACTAACTGCAGGTAAACGACGGGACGTGTGAAGGTCATGAAACGGTATAAATAACACCTGATAACTCAATGTTATTCTTGTTCTTCAGATAGGAAAAAGAGCGAACGATTATGAATATTAACAGTTATTAATAACGATTATTAAGAGCGAATTAGTAATTTTGACAAAGGCCAAATTGTAATCGACAGACGACTGAGTCAGAGCATTTCTGGCATTTCTGGCCTTAAACTCCAAAAGTAGAAGGCTTCCTAAACGGTTCTTTTTATTTACAATATACAAAATAGATTTAAGCGATGATACATTTTGGAGAAGTATTCAAAAAATCCGATAAATAGTGGATAAACGTATATTATTACTTAACTAAATGAAAAAAAAAATCGTAAATAATAAGCTGGATGAACAATCCTAAGCATAGAGGCAATTTTGACTTGATCCGGGTGGAGTACGAACCTATGATCTCTGATTACTGAGCCAATAGCTGTCGACCGAGATATCTTCTATTGATTGCTTTATACCACGGAGTCAGTCATTGCAAGTTGCCTTAACTATAATTGTAGATGTTAGTCGACAAAACACCTTCCAGGTATAACCCTGAGGTGGTTGCGATGAGTCTCATGTTTACAGGTCATTTCTGTGCTTCTTCTAATATTGAAAATTACATTCCCTCCATTTGTAAAACATGAAACCTTAGGTTTTATGTATTGCTTCAACAGTGATTTATGAAGTATAAATTTCAAATATTTCTTATATCCATTAAGTTATTACTATAAGCTTGCAGGAGTATTGTTAGTTTATTTTAGGTCACTTCATATATAAAGATAAAGGGACATAGTTTAGAAAAGGTAATATTCTTCATTTTATTCTGAAGGTGATCAGTGTAATTAGAAAGATAATTTCGTAACTTTTAACTTACCATAAAATTTTTACATATTTCAGTATATCATTAAAGGAAACGCTAAAACTTCATTTTATCTTATGTTTTCAGTTAAAGAAAGATCATTAAAAGAGGAGTAAAAATGGCTACCAGTACAAATCATAAAATTTTTTGGTGTAGTATTATATCTCCGTTTAATCACTAGAAGTTCATTATCGACAACCAGATTTTAGTTCAGTGACTTTCAGTTAAGTCGCTACAAATTAACAAGAAATATATCACTAATAATTTTCATAGCAAGTCTTCCGTAACTTAAATAATGTCGCATCAGACGAATTTAGCATCCCAATCAAAACCGGATCGTCACTTTCATTTAAGTAACCTATTTTGTGTAAGAATCTTCCCTTTTTGGACTGATGTAAGCACATCAAATCATTGTTAAGGTAGTAACAGTTAATTACAAGAGAGAGTACATAAAAAATTATTTTTGTAATTGGAGAATGCAAAAATATACTTATCGCAAAAATAAATATAGCATTTTAATATTATTTTAATTTATTTTTAATTAGCATTTTAACATTATTTTAATTAAAATTAGTTTTATAAATATAAATAATATAAATAAATAAATACCCCCCTCAAGCAGCTGCTTGCCACAGAGGTCTGACAGGAGCCTATCAGTTTATATGCCACAGTAGGAGATCTGAGAGGATGGCAGGACCTCAGCAGAAAACGACACGCACATCCATGCCTAATCCGGGGCTCGAACCCAGGTCCCTTAGATCAGTAGCCAAGCGTGTTAACCACTAGGCCACGGGACGGCTAATATAGCATTTTAATTATTTATTTTTATGTTAGAGACTTGTTCTATAACATTAAAAAAATAATATATTTATATTAAAAGTTAAGGAGTTCCAGATTTGGAACATATCCTCTACCCTCAAATCGTTACGGACTTTACAGACGAGTCCCTAAACAGCGCATGTACATTAAATGATACATGCACTCTTTAGGAACTCGTTCATGAAAAGACTAAAGGCCATTTCATTAAGTATGTTAGGCCATGTTATGTCAATAGTAACTCAGATACAGAACTCATCACATAATCAACCAGCCATGGGCTATGAAGGTCCAGTCAGACTGTGCAATTTAGTTTTCCTAGCATTTCAGTCCTCAGCTACATATGCTGCAACTGGCAACTGCACACCAATTCTCAAAAGGTACTGTCCGATATTATGTGCCCACCGCTTCCTAGGTTTCCCCCTCTTTCTGAGGACTTTAGACACACTGTTCATAACCTTATTCGCTAATCTATAATTATCCATACGGGCAACACGGCCAAACCAACGGAGTCTCTCTCTGCACAATAATGCTACTCAAAGGAGGTTGCGGACTCCTTTTCCTAACCTTATCATTAGTTACAAAGCTGAACCACCTAATGCCCCAAGATACTGCGCAAGCATCAAGAATCAAAAGCATCAAGTTTTCTTACCATTTTGTTTACAAAGCATCAAAGTTTCACTACCATAACTAACCCTTGAAAGAACCAAACTATTATACAGTTTAAGTTTAGTCTTTATATGCATATGCCTATTTCTCCCCAATCTCCATAGATTCTTAAAAGTCCCGGTAGCAATCCCTTTCGTCTGTTAATCTCATGCCGCATATCACCAGTATGTTACATAGCTCCCAAGATTATTAAACAGAGTCACTTGCTGAAGAGTGCATCCATTCAAAGAAACTGAAGCACCATCAACCTGACCAATTTTCATCACTTTAGTTTTCTCTGTGTTTATCACGAAACCTACTCTACTACCAGTCTCATCAACAGCTCGAATGAAAGAGTTCATCTCATCAACATCATTTCCCAAAAGTGCTGAATCATCAGCATTGTCTAAGTCAGAAAACTTCAATCTCCAAACCACTTTTCCTACTATGAATTACTACTATACAAACAGTTTCATCCAAATTCAGTGATCTCTATTATTCGAATAGAAAAGACAAAAACCGAGCTTATATAAGCACTCAGTTCGTTAATAATCTCATATTTTCTAGGTTTGCAAGTCCAACAATAAACCCATGCTCTTCGAATCAAAACACTCAAATCAAGGTTTTTGATAAATATGTTAAGAAATGATGTGGCTATTACAATGTAATAGATTATTTGGTTTAAAAATACTCTAAGATAATAATTTAATAAAAAAAAAACTAACTCGAATCAAATCAAAAATATCCATTCATTATGATCCTCAAAAAAAAAAAACAATCCTTCATTTACTCTTAATTTGGATCACTCCCTCCTGGAGTTATCGGTAGAAAACTCAAGGTTATTAACCCTTTGGATGATTACTTCTGTCGCCAGGATCCAGCTTACCGGCCGAAAGTTTTCAGTATTGCTTTCCCCCTCTGAACGATTAGCAATGAGAATGGCAATGGGGGATTAACCAGAGTGGCAAAAAGGGGCGTCGTCAACCCTTCCCTCGGGGGAGCGGTAAAGTGTCACTGACAATATACGCTTGCATCCCGTTGTACAGTGTGAGTTCGGTAGTAATTACCACCAGAGGCAAAGCTGGTAGGGGAGCAAGAGGGAAGCTTGTATGGAGGTTGGGTCAAACACTGCAAAATATTTCTGCTAGTTGATCTCTTGAGATTTCCAGATTATTATTTTAACGCTTACTATATCTTTATCAGAAGAGAAATGGCATTCATATTTTAGTAACATTTTTTTTCTCTTAAAATATTTTTAAAATGTATATTTTTTAAATTTAAATTTGTGATAATTTTAAGAAATATATGTTTTAACTTCATGGCGATAGAGAACTTCCCAAGTTTCCCAAATGCGTGTGATAGTGGGAAAAGGAAATAGGGAAGTAAAATATTTAGTAACGCTCCTATTAACATAAATTAATGGGTAAATTTATATCTTTAGAATTTAATATTTTAAAAACTTTTCAAACGTTACTTGTCCTGCACTATTTCCGATTAGTATAATATATAATATAAAGAAGACATTTTCCACTTTTTGCTCCCCACAAAATTTCAATCTAGTAAGTTATTAGTTTTTTAGACAGCTTAATTTTTGGTCAGCATTGTAAACAATATATTTAATCCACTTGCAAATTGCTCTGCATTTGGGAAAAATCATAATACCATGGAATAGATAAGTAGTTATCAACCTTTTCTAAGCCAAAGACAAACGCAAAACGGAAAAATATTGGGGCAAAAGTTTAAAATCGAAAGCAATTTAAGAAAAAAAAACAATATGAACCTCATTTTTCTTTTCCTAAAGCTCGATTATTGAGAAATCAAGCTTTTTCCAACTAAAACACTTTCCAAGATTAATTTCATACCTTTATGTCAATTATGTGATATTATTTTATGAAGATTTCAAGTGTATTTTTTTCCGCTGTTTACAATGGAGTAAAACAAAATAAAATTTTTGTGGGCAGTATTTGTTTTCTAAATCTTTTTGTGGTAAAATAAAAATGAAAAATAAATTTAAAAATTAAAAAACTGGCCTTCCTATAAATGCCCTAAAAGTTAGAGAATGTACATATATATATAGTGCAATCAGTCACTGAGTTCGTATTTACTTCAAAAGAAGATAATTTAGCCCGCTAGGCACGTACCCAGGATTCAGCTTCAGGGCGATCCGAGAATTTCGTTTCAGTGGGAGGGAGATTGTTTTGGGGAGGTCCGAGAATTTTGTTTTGATAGCAGTATGAAAATTCAGTTTCGGGAAATCTCACTTGTGTATGATTTCTCAATTACCAAACTAAATAGTATGAGTTTTATATTTTTTTAAATTTATTTTTTTGGTGTCGGACATAAATAAAGGACTGAAATAAAATTATGCAAAGGCAAGTGTTTAGGATTTCAAAGCAGGTAATTAAGTTTGAGTTTTAATATGACGGCCGGATTTTCGCAGGGGAGGGGAACTTTTCGAGAGCGTGGGTTTCTTGGTACTTCTTTGAAATTACTCTTGTTGAGTAGGTAAATTGGCGCTTTTTCTTACATTGGAGTAAATGCGAATTTAGTGACTGATTAAACATCAATATTCTTTAGGTTTATTTTGTATGTTTTGGGAGTACGTGGGAAGTAGGTAAATAAATACATAAATAAATTTGAAATATTAAAAAGCACCTATCTCCAGAAAATTTTATTTGATACATGCTTCATAAACATCAACCACATATCCCCCCACTTTTTGGGGGGATCGTGCTTGGCGTAGTCAACCATATTATTATGCCAGAATCTTTGATTTGAGATATAACTTGTTAAAGTCGTCCTCTGAGAAATTTCTGCCCCTTTTGGGAAGGGGGGGGGGTCATAATTTAGCGTAGTCGACGACGGTCCTCACATCAGTTTTCATATCAGATCAAATTCATAACTGTTGGAAGATATAATAAAACGACTTTCATATTTCCCCATTTTAGGGGGAAGAATGTAGGGGAGTTTATTTTGATAACGCATAAAACTCCCCACTTCACAAGTTTCCATTCGACAAACAGCTAGTTACGTTCAGCCCCTGCGTTCGAAAGATATTTAGGAAAAATAATTTCAACATTAATCCTTTTTAGGGGGAATAAAGCATGGGGGGTCAATGTTTTATAAGCCTATAACACTCCACGCATCACCGGCTTTCATTTGACATGTAAATCACTGTTTGTCTTTCGCATTCCAAAGATATCGTGGAACAACTGTTTTGACAAATACACAACCGAAAAAAGAGTAAAAAGCAAGAAGCAGTAAAAAAAATAATTTGAGAAATTTATAATTTAACGATCTTCTCATATGCGCCCTGAAAAGTAGAAAATAAAATTAAAGCATGTTGATGGTGCAATCAGTAACTGAACTCGTATTCACTTCAAAGGAAGGCAGGGAGCTGGCGATCATGTTGAATAGGTAAATCGGCGTCCTATCTTCGTTTGACCAAAAACAAATTCAGTGACTGATTACAACATAAATATGCTTCAGTTTTATTTTCTGCGTTTTAGGGTGCATATGAGAAAAATAGGTATTTCTTACTATATTTTTTTTTTCTTTGCAACTAATAACGGCTACCTTCCAGTGGTCGAGTGGTTAGCGTGCTTCGCTGCTAATTTAAGGGACCTGGGTTCGAGCCCCGGGTAAGGCATTGATGTATGTGTCCTTTTCCTGATGAGGTCCTGCCATCCTCTCGGATCTTCTACTATGGTATATAAACTGACAGGCTCCTATCAGACCTCTGTGTCATGCAGCTGCTTGAGGAGGTATTATTTTTTTCCCCAAAAACTTTCATGTGATATATTTACTCATAAACTTTGACCCCATTTTTTCCTCCCCCTGTCTTTGAAGTCCTGTTTAGAGTGACCCATTCGAGATATCACAAACTTTAATTTCAAACCTCCGCGAAAATCAACCCTTCGAAGGAGAAAATAGTGGGAGGAGGAGAATTCGAAATTGACTACGACGATCCTCATCTGAGTTGTCATTTGACACCTAATTGACAATTGTAAGCCTTGGCTTTCGAAAGATATAGCCTAACAATGTTTGTCATATTTCCACCTTTATGGGGAAAGAATCATGGTGGTTAATTCCTTAGAGCCTATGATACTTCCCGATTCACAAGCTTTTATTTCACGCATAACTTCTTACTTTCGGCAGTTTCGTGTGTCCAAATGGTTAACGCGTTGGCTACGGACCAAAGGGCCTTGGGTTCGAGCCTCGGATAACACATGGATGCTCGTGTCGTTTTTCTGCTGAGGATACGCCATCCTCACAGACCTACTATGGGGTATAAACTGACAGGCTTCTGTCAGACCTCTATGACAAGCAGCTGCTTGAGGATATATATATATATATGCTGCTCACACCATGCTCACCCCTGCTATATCCCCAATATTTCAAAATGAATATGAAGCGAAGAATTATCAATATATATAAAAACTCATACATCTGTGTCTGAGATATCGCAATACCTACATCTGTCTCTGAGATATTACAACACCATATCAGTCTTTGATATGTCGAAACTCTAATATACCACTCTGAGATATTACAACGCCACACCAGTCTCTCAGATATCGAAACTCCTACATCTGTCTCTGAGATATCCAACACCAACATCGTCTCTGAGATATATTAACACCTACATATGTCTCTGAGATATTGCAACATCATATCAGTCTCTGATATATCGAAACTCCTACATATCTCTCTGAGATATTAAAACACCTACAGCTGTCTTTTAGATATTGCAACACCACATCAGTCTCTATGATATCGAAACTCCTACATCTTTCTCTGAGATATTACAACACCATATCAGTCTCTGAGATATTACAACACCATATCAGTCTCTGAGATATCGAAACTCCTATATCTGTCTCTGAGATATCGCAACATCATATCAGTCTCTGAAATATCGAAACTCCTACATCTGTGTCTGAAATATCGAAACTCCTACATCTGTGACTGAATATCGAAACTCCTACATCTGTGTCTGAGATATCGCAACACCAGATCTGGCTCTGAGATATTGCAACACCACATCAGTCTCTGAGATATCGAAACTCCTACATCTATCTCTGAGATATCCAACACCAACATCTGTCTCTGAGATATCTCAACACCTACATCGTTCTCTGAGATATTGCAACACCACATGTCTCTGAGATTTCACAACCATATCTGCACTGAGATATCGCAACACCTACATCTGTTCAAAAGTCTGGCAGGAACCTGTCAGTTTATAAGCTATATAAGTGAGGATGACGAGACCTCAGCAGAAAGACAATAAATATCCATGCCTTACCCGGGTTGGAACACAGGTCCCTTTGATCAGAGGCACCTATCAGCGCGTTAACCACTTGGCCACGGGACAGCTTCTCAGAAGATGAGGTTAGAAATTGAAATAAAACATGGATAGTTTTTTATTTTTTGGCAGATGAAGAATAGTTTTCTAGTTCCGTAAACCAGTCTTTACTCGAAATACCCAAAAACTGCTCGTTTTGCTTCATTTCAAAGTCCTTTGATTCGAAAATGCCGTTCGGGTTGAGTCGTTTTACCTCTGAGCGGCACTATTTTGCACACCACGGGCTAACTGGCCAGATCACATGGACCCCGAAGGCTAAGAGAAAGTTGGGGGAGGGGACCCACTGGAACAGCGGTTGGGAGACAGATGGTAACCTCCCATCAAGACCATCCAGCGTGTTCTTTAACGTGCACAGGGTATGGCTCCTCCGCACACGAGCGTCCCATCCGACGGACGGCGGCCTTTCCAAGCACATCGGTGTCCCCTACCAACAATGGGCATGGCGGGAAATTTGCTGAGATAAATCTCAAAGAAAAAAATGCCGTTCGGAAACACTATAGAAGAACTCAAACGCGTTTGTTATTTTTTTTTATCTTATTTCTTTTGGCCCCTCGGAAGTGAGGGGAAAAGGAATATAAAGTTCTCCCCACACTTGTTGTGTATCGTGTTGGACAAATACAATCACACCTATCACAAATTGAGCTATTCGCTCTCTAGAAGTGTTCTGTTGTGAGTGATTAATATTTTCCAAGGGGTAAATAATGATATTTTGGAATTAATTATTAGGCTCTTCTTATAATATAAAGCGGTGGTAAATATAGTGTTATTACATTTACCTTAAGAACATTGTGAGAAATTATTTTAAAAATGATTATTCAAAAATTAATCGGAGATATATCATATACTGTGAAATACATAAAAGAAATAAAGTAATAGTTAATTTTAAAGATAATATGATTTATTGAGAATAGCGGCGGATTAATTCTTAGGCTAAATAAAGCAAAAAGAAATATTCGAATATAAATTCCGTAAATGAAATAAAAAGTATGTTGAGGAAATGAACCAAAAAATAGTATAAATATGCCGTGATCATAAAAGGTTGGATAAAGAAATTCAATCAATGTAAACGAAGGCTAATGTGGCTTAGGGGTAAAAGTATTTTATCGGTGATATTTTCTAACCTGTTTGCTTTCTTGGCTTTCCTATCTGCTAGTTCCTTGCCTTCCCAGCCGATGTGGGCCCGAAACCAATGCAAGTTAATAAGTCTTGTGCTCTTGATTCTTATGTATTTCCTTTTGATTTCATTTATCATTTTGTTTCTAATTTCGCTACTCCTTAACGCCTGTAGGGCTGAAAGGGAGTCGCTGTAGATGTTTATATCTTCTGTTGATCTTATCCGTTGAACAGAATCAAGAGCTTTTAAAATAGCAAACAAATCCACCTGATAATTTGAGGTATCATCTGGCAGCCGAAATTCCTCTGAGTGGATCGCAATGCCATAGTATATGACTACGAAGACTGCACCCACTTTTTTTTCTTCTTTAGATCCATCTGAATAGATCTCAATTCCGATATTTTTGGGTTGTTCGTTATCAAAAGGGACTGTAAATCTGTGGTCTGGGTGTACAAGCCATTGATCTTCCAACTGTTTAATATCTTGTACATTAGTTTGAAGGTTAAGTATTTTGGTATTTTCTTTCACTGCTGTGAGCTTGAAAGAATGAAATTCTTCTGAAGTTTTGAGGTGGGCAGGGCGTAGTCCCCCCAGAACTAGGGTCGCTTCTGTCGATAGAGTTTTATATGTCCTTGTGATTAAAATTGCAGGCATGCGCTGGGCGCTGAGTATGTTGCTGCATAATATTTTATTTTGTTCCATTCCGATTGTCATAGCTTGGCTTTTTTCATTGCTGAAACTTAACTTATTGCTTATACTCCATTCAGTTAATATTCCTATCGCTTGTTTACCTGTTTCTTCCAGATCTCTTCTCGTCTTCCCACCTATAATTACCAGAAGGTCGTCCGCATAGGTCTGAACCTTAACATTTTCGGGTAGGTTAATGATAAAGCTTTATCCATAATCAGATTCCAATATAAAGGACCGCTACATGAGCCCTGTGGACATCCTTTACTGATCTTCTTGGTATGCTGTAATGTGTTTGTTTGATAGGTAATACTTCTATCCATGAAATAACTTTCAATTGATTTATACAGGTTTTCTGGACAATTTTTATTTCTAAGTTCTTGTAAAATTGCCTGCCACCATACTATATCGAAGGCCCCGCTGATATCTAAAGAAATTATGACCTGTGCATTTTATTAGATTTATATTCTTCTATCTTTTTATACAGTTTGTATAACGTCAGGTTGCAGGACTTGTCTGATCGGAATCCGTATTGTTCGACGTGTAGGATATTTGTTTTGGAAAAGTGATAATAAATTCTTTTTGTTATTAATTTGTCAAGGACCTTGCTCAAAGAGGTCAGGAGGCATATGGGCCTAAATGACTTTGGTTTGCTTGCATCTTTGCCTGGCTTGTTAAATAAGATAACTCTGGCTGATTTACATGATGTGGGGAAATATCCCAACTTGAGACACAGATTGAACAGCGCATGTAAGACACTTGGAATCGTTGAGTTTATTGCTTGAATAATTTCGATGTTTATCCTGTCCAATCCAGGTGCTTTTTCTTCGGCGTTGAATTTATTATGTCTGCGATTTCTTGTCTTGTAAAATTTACATCCATTTCATTAGTATATTTTTTTAATTGCGCTCTTATATTTCTATGCACTTCTAAGTCTTCGTTTGGATCGTCTTTTATTAATAACTTATATATTAATATAGTTTTAATGATATTTTCATAATCATCTATTCTCCTATTATCAGCTGTTATCAGAGTAGATAGTTGCAGAGAGTTTGCAATTTTACCTTTTTGCTATTTTATAACATAACGAGAACGGACTTTCTTTAGAGATTTCGCCGCATAATGAGTTCCAGGAATTTTTTTTACTGTAATTTATTTCTCCTATAGATTGCAGTTTGTCTCTTGTATTGGGTCAGTCTGATTTCCCTTTCGTCCGGTCCTGTGGCTCTCTGGTATCTTCGTCTCATTGCTTTTAATTTTTTGCCTTTCTATAGATAGTCGCTGATTCCACCAGGGACTTTTTTTTATTATCTAACTTTTTTACCTTCAGGTGCTTGTTGCATAATATGGTTATGATAGCGACAAAGGATTCGACAAAAGCATCTAATTCTCTGGCGTCATATACAATCCCTAGCTGCTGTGTTAGATTATTTTTTTATTTCCTGGGCAATTTTAGATAATCCTCTAGCATTTAATTTATATCTCTGAGCCACGGGCGCTGTTTGTGAGGGTTGTAATAATATGTTTATGATCGCTGAGCGTATCATCTTCTAGTACTTCCCACTTAATTATTCTATCCTCTAATTTCTCGTTCGTTAGAGTTAAGTCGATCCAAATTCTACCATTTACTGTCTCGAAAGTGGGGGCGAATGTCGATTGTTGATAACGTGGCTATTATTCCTTTTAATAAATTCCAGTGTTGCCTCTCCTTTATCGTCTGTTGCTGGGTTTCCCCACAGTGTATGTTTCGAGTTAAAGTCCCCATTTAATAACATTTATTTTTATTTCGAAATCGTCTGATTAAAAGTTCTAATTTATCCAGATTATTATCTATATCTTCCGAAGGGGGGAGATACACTGATATTATGATATCCTATAACAAGAATTAGAAGACTAAGCTTTTAGAAACGAATTTGTCAGTGTATTGTTATATTTCAATTAGCATTCAGAAAGGGGGCATGCCCCTCCCCCTCCCTTCTGAATGCTAATAATGGTAAAAGAGGAAAAATAATATAAAACTTATTTATATTTCATGCATTTTTCAAGAAATTTTTTAAAGACCTTTAAAATGGAGGGAGAAATGTTATACTATACAAACAGTTTCATCTAAATTCAGTGCTCTATATTATTCGAGTAGGAATGACAAAAAACCGAGCTTATATAAGCACTCAGTTCGTGAATAATCTCATATTTTCTAAGTTTGTAGTCCAACAATAGACCCGCGCTTTTCGATCAAATCACTCAAAACAAGGTTTTTGATAAACATTTTATGAAATGATGTGGCTATTACAATGTAATACATTATTTGGTTTAAAAAATACCACAAAATGCTAATTTGATTTAGAAAAATAACTCGAATGAAATCTAAAATATCGATTTATTACGATTTTATATCCTGTGAATAAAACAATCCTTTATTTACTCTTTATTTTGATAACTCCCTCCTGGAGTTATCGGTAGAAAAATCGAGGTTATTAAACCAACTATTATCCTGTTTGTACAGAGAGAAATCTTCTCTGGAACTCAGAACGAAACTCATTTTATCTCTCAGTTGGGGGCGAGGGATGGCTCAGTCAGTAGCGTGCCAGGTGCGTAATCTACAGTTCCCAGGTTCGAGTCTAACCTGGGGTCAGCGTTGCAATTTATATTCGCAAAACTCTGTTTCCTGCCCTCTATTAGAAGGGCTACACCGGTGGGCTTGGAAAGGCCGCCGTCCCTCGGATGACGCGTGAACCCTCGGCTTTGTGTATGGGATAGTCATACCCTGTGCAAATTCAAGAACACTCTGGGTGGCCTTGACGGGAAGCTATTATCTGTCTCCCAACAATTTTCCAGTCGATTCTGTCCCCCAAACCATCTCTGAGCCTTGTGACCTGGCCATTTAGCCAATTGTGTGCAAAAAAAGTACCGCTCAGATTTAAGCACGCTAACTGATTGATAATTGGGATTTTTACAATAGGACCTGCGATTCTTTTTTAGCGAACTTGAGGAGCAAATGTGATTTGCATACATCAAGAGTCGCATGTTACAAGATTGAACATTTGGTTTGTCTTGTGAAGAAAGACATTGCAAAAGTGAATGAATTTGATTTTTTTGTGCCATATGTGATAAATTAAAAGAAATATGTTGAGTTCAGGGCCGGATTTACGCATAAGCTAACTAAGCTACAGCTTAGGATTTAACAATAATGAGGGGCCTCAAATATTCAAGTTTGAAGTTTACACTGTTAGGATTTATTTTTTATATATTCAAATAATATATTATGCAAACAACTGTTTATCTCAGCTTCACAGAGTCATTATTGTTTACCAGTTGTAATATAACGTTCCACTCTACATGATTTGCCACAAAACTATTCGTCCACGAGCCACAGACATCTCTCTCGCTGACATGTGTCTGTTACGTCTCGCTGTTAGTACCACATAGATGTCATCTTTAGCCGTTGGAAGTCGTGATTGACCCCCACACGTGGACATCTAACGTTTCCTGTCTCTTGTACATTCTCCACAGCTTTGAGATTATGGATTGGTGCACACTTATTGTTTTTTGCAACATCATTCTATGTTCGGCCTGATTCCAACATCCCGATAGCCCGACCACGTGTAAAGACATCCATATGCTGTTTGTGTGACATATTGTTACAAGCAACAAGTCGTTCGAACACAAAACGAATGCTCTGACGACACGAAATGAGGTTTTTCACATTTATCTCATTATTTATGACCATTAGAAGTTTGCAGTTCTTGTCTCTTATGCAAATTATATGTGACCACACTTATGCTAGGCATCATTATTCCCACATTTGCATGTGCCTACCGTTATCTGCACGTACATTTTGCTGCTATTTTCGCCGATTGTTTTTCAATATAGCCCATTTGGTCAACTATGCTTAGCTCTTGGACACCAGTTTCTTATGGGGAGCTACGGTTTTAAACATTGCTGCAGCAATGATATGAAATATTAAAATTTCATATATCACGTAAATCCACCTAGGAATTCCTACAAACTCACTAAACCAACTATTTCATATATCACGTAAAACCACCTAGGAATTCCACAAACTCACTAAGTTTAATATAGGATACCTCTAATCTATATTAAATGACATAGTTGACTAGAGAAGTTTTTAACTTTAGCTTAGATTTAAAGGATTGAGGTTTATTAGGTGCATTATGTCAAAAATACTAAAATTTTATTTCTTCATTTTTTTGGGTATCAAAAGGTAGTTAACATAGAGGGTATATAACTGCCATTATAAATCATGGCATCATTTCCTGTAGTTCCCCATATTAGTCTTATTAGTAAAGATTATGCTCATCAGACCGGTGATTCTCTATGCTTCATTCATATGGGCGAATACTACACCCACCAATATTCGTAAAATTCGGGTCTTACAGAACAAGTTTTTGAGAACTGCGGTCGATGTCCCCTGGTTTGTCACTAACAGACAACTCCATAAACATCTGGGCATCGACCATATACACACACATATAAAACGCACCTCAAAAAGATTTTTTGAGCCTATGAGCAATAATCCCTATGATATTATTATTCCTTCTCTGATTTTTTATCATATTGTATTCGATCATACTGCTTTGAACAAGTAAAAGAGGTCTAAAATGGTAGCGTTCCCTGAGGAGGTCTACCTTTTTTTGAAGGTTTCTTATAAAATTTTACTGCTATTTTTAGCTTTTCTTATGTTTGCCCTTAGGGTCCCACCAAAGGGTGGTATACTTATATATTTTGTTCATACTCATGCCAAATAGGCTTATGTTTATGATGGAAATGGTTAGGGGTAAAATTATTACCCGGTACGTCGAATATGATTATACGATCGGTAAAGATTTATCCGATTGTTCAACATTCAAGTTCAGCGGCTTGCAAAGTAGGTAGCTAAAAATTAACATAAAAGGCATACAACCTATTAATTGCCTAGATACATAACTAACGTAATGTAGTATTCGAACTCTCAACTCTTTATAAAACGCATGGCAGGATCGCCCCTACCGTTTCCGTAAAACTTTTCTTTGGCAGGACTTCACATTTTTACGGGAATCAGAATACCAAATAAGTGTGTATGATAGTAGTAATATCAAACAAGTGATGATTATAAAAATAGGTGATATTTCCATCATAAAACGGGTAAAATACTAATCGTAAAAATAAATATAGCATTTTACTGCTACGTTACATCACATCCGAAAAACCGTTACATAATTCCAAGCTGTTGTCAAAAAATTGTCAAAAAAATTCTTGTTCTCACTTTGGGACAAAATGCGGAAAACTAGCTGTTAAGCTGTATAATGCGGTATACTAGCTGTTAAGTCCCAACATCCAAATTAAAATATATAAATATATATTCTTCCATTTTATCTTCTGAAAGCAAGGGGCCACGTTACGAGTTATGGAATGAAATGGAGGCTTATGATATGGGGACTCTTGTGGGGTAGCTCGAGATACAGCCAACCCCATTCTTCAACTTAAAAAGGGGATTGATATTCCATGCAAGTGATCTCAATGATTGTATCTTAAACATCGTGGACTTCTCCAAATCATGCCCTTCTTTTTTATAATTTTTATATCTTTATTTTAAATTCCCCTTCCGCTAAAAAAGGGAAGAGAAATTATCTCTTAAAATGAAAGATTTGCGTTTTGTCACCCCCTTGTGATTAAAGGGGCCAAGTCGTTGCTGTCAGTGAAAATCCTTTGACATATTAGCACCGAAATTTGAAATTTCTAGCATACCTGGATCGTTTGGAATATTCTTTAAAGTTTTATATTTCCATATTTAACGCGACTAAATCTGAAAATTAAAAAATTAAAACTACATATAGATGTCAAAAATGTGAATAACGATATTTCAGTTTCAACTTGAAAAACATTTTTGTATTGTCTTTAAAAAAGGGTCGCCTTTTCAACTCCAAGAGTAGGGGGTTGATCATTGATGGCAGTGCAAACTCATGACCCTTCTTACATTTAACCACAAAAATTTAATTTTCTTTAAAAATATGTCGTGTGCAATATTTGTTAAAACATTTTAAATGCTTAAATTTTCAACACAATTAAAACTTTTGGGGGACTCATAATATGCTTTGCAAGAAAACACAACGTTCGAGATTTGTTTAACACTGCTCTAATAAGATATGTGAGAGAACATCGCTTATTGGTAAGAGATCAAAATAAAATATTTATAAGTGAGATAATAAATAGAATATCATATGCTTCCTTGTGGGTAGTTGACCTATATTAATAATTTAACAGAAATAAATTTACCTATTTTAAAAAATGTTTCATTTCCTACCTGTTGAGTTAACGAAAGGGTTTATTAACTTTGAAAATGCATATTATAGGAGAAAATATCGTAAGATATATGCTAAAAAAATACTCTGATTTCGCCAAACCTATTCTTCCCATACTATTCACTTCGTATTAAAACAGTTATTGAAGCCGCAATGTTAATAACAGTTGCATTGAAATATATCCTCTATTTGAAAAGAGGAAATTATCTCATCATAATTCTGTCTCTTTTTGAAAGCTGTATATTATTCTTAGATCCATATATAAATACTTTGCATCTGCATTATAGTTACATTGAAATAATATCTTTGTTTTAAACTTGAATGATTAATCATAGCCTTCGTTTTATTTACTCGATTTATTGTTTCAATTCCCTCTTGATAGAAATTTTCACTCTCTATAATACTTTCTTCATAGAATTACTGATAACAGATACTATTCAAATATATCATTCTTAACACTTTTCGAATCATGATTTGGTTCTTCGAACAAAACACAAGATCTTTGTTGTTTTTAATGTACCAATTAAGAAATTATTCTCTTCTTTATTTGAGGTATCAGAGAAAATACAAAATAAATTATTTTTTTACTTTCTTTTATAGTAAAAATGACCTTAAAGGTGATCTTTCGTCACCTAATCATAATTTAATTCACAAGAATTAATGAAACAAACGAAATCTATTATTTTCCGTTTCATAACTTGATCTTGATTTGATTGCTCCTATTTCTAACAGATGTAATTCCCATTTGAATAGAAAACATTTTGCCTCATTTTACAAGCATATCAGTATCACAATTGAGCTGATATTAGATCCTAATTTAATCTTAGAAGAATTTTGAGATTTTAAATCAGCCAATTTTTGCCAGATATTCTACATGAATGAAACCTAATACCATGCACCATAAAACGTTACACTTAGAATAAAGTAAACTTACGAGGGGCTTTCAAAGAGTTTTTGACATGCATCTGCAGAACAAAACCATTGCACCTACCTAAAACAAACCCACTGTCCTTCAATGTACTTCCCTCCAGTATCTACGCAAAGTTGTAGATGTCTACGCCAATTCTAGAACACTTGGTTCTCCTGTTCGAGAATACTCCGCAACTCTGAATGAACGCAAAATCGACTTGATCCGAGTGGGATAGAAACCTACGATCTCCTGATGGCAGGTCAGGTGCTCTAATCTCTGGGCTACCATACTACCGACCAAGTTCTCTTTTATTGATGGCTTTTTGATACCACGCGCCAGTCGTTGGAACATTTAGCAAGTTAGCTTGTTTTTCAAAACGTCATTCCTAATTAGCGAAGAATTTACTAAATTCTGTATCTGAGTTATTACTGAGTAAAAATAGAACCGAACTGATAAAGTGGCTGCTGAGTATATGTTTAACAGAAAATTTACTTGAAAAGCGACTTCTAAAAAGTTGGACAATGGGTTCTTTATAACGAATCTCGTTTTATCGTTGGGCTCTTGTGACCAGGAAAATTAGTAATTACACTGCAAAGAAATTGACATATCTAACGTAAATGTTAATATACAACTGGAAGAAAAATGTATCTTCTATGACAATTATTTTTTAAAGAAAATGAGGCTTTCCATTTTCCAAATTTATATATATCGCCAGTTTGAAACATTTCACTTGACACCTCCTCCTTTCCTAAATTTCAATGTTAATCCCGACCTAGACCGAAATAATAAATATATTTGTTTTTCTCTTCATTCCTCGCAAAATTATTCAGAAATATTAATTTATTCCATAAATAAATAAAAGTGCACACGTATGCACACTTCTGAGTGTAACAACTTGCAAATACACGTGAGCATCTAAACAAGTGAAAGCAACTCGCAAGAGGGGAGAGGAGGATGTCTTTTGGTTTTGCTGCCACTTTGAATTGGTAAGAAAGGAAACTGATGATTTTGGAAAGATTTTTTCATATTACTAGATTTACGATATGAAATTTATTTAATCAAAATACAGGAACTGCATTAAGGACACGACACTTCAGCAGATATCTCGGATCACAACAAATATCGACATTGATATAAGAGATCTTGTAAGCCTACTAATTTCGTCCTCGGTGTTCTCATTAAATAATTTTTTTGTAATTTTTTCTTATATATTTAAATTTTCGTACGCCAGTTTTTTATGTAAGCATTTTATTGCATGAAATATTATTAGAAAATAACATTTCTTTAGTTTATTTTTTTAAAAATAGATCCTTTATTATACACCGAAGAGCAAAAATATTATGACCGCATCTTTATGCAAATTTTATTATACACCGAAGAGCGCAATATTTGATCGCATCTTTATGCAAATCGAAACAACTGCAGGTAAACGACGGCGCGTGTGAAGGTCATGAAACGGTATAAATAACACCTGATACTGAGCTCTGTTAATCAGTGTTATTCGTGTTCTTCAGATGGGTCCCCAGACTTCAATCCAATCGAGCATCTGTGGTAAGTGTTGGAACAGCATTTTCGATCTGCGGCGGCTCAACCATATAACTTACAAGAGTTAAAGGATCTGATGGTAACGTGTTGATACCAGATACCAAAGGACACCTTTAGAAATCTTGTAGCATCAATGCTTTGCAGGGTAACAGCTGTTTTGGAGGCATGTGGAGGACCAATATCATATTAGGCAGGTGGTCATATCATGGAGATATAATCTCTATGACTAAAGCTGATATAGTATTTTTACATATATAAAAGATCTTTTTCAGCTTTTTAAGGAAGTAAAGATTTTCAAAGCTATCAAAATTGCGAAGGGATTGTTTCAAGAATTAAAATATGCAAAACAAGGAATAAATTTCGAATCCACCTTTAAATCTCTTGATACTGTAAATAATCTTTTCATTAATTATGGAAAATAAAAAGCTGAGAAAGATATTTCAAAAACAAATTACAGATTGCATTTTGGAATGCTAATGGAGTGAAAAAAGAATGTTTAGTTTAACAATTTTTCTTCTTCAGAATGCAATTGATATTGCACTGTTATCTGAAACGTACCTAAAACAGGATTTTTTTAAAAATTATAATTCTTTATCCATAGATCTGATTTCTTTCATAACATAGGTGGATATTCTTATAAAACACAACATACTACTCTTTTAATGAACGTCAATTGAAGCGACAGCTGTTGTATTTTAAAATCTTATTCTTGGCAACTTGCGCTCTATAAGTGTGTATAAGTCTTCAAATAAACTTTTCATTTCACAGGAGTTGACAATCTATTCGAAGAAAGTCTCCCAACTAATACAACAGGCATGCAACGATATGGAAAAAATCGAGGGGTAGAGGGCAAAACGCTGGATTTCCAATACAGCATATCATTTCCCCTCCGTTTTCTTTGCCGGTCTTTAAAATATTTCTTGGAAAATCATCAAATATAAATAAGTTTAATAATATTTCCCTTACTATCATTCGGAAGGGGGGTGGCATGATCTCCTTGACCCTTTCATAGATTCGGTCCTGATAGCAGGTGATCTCAACTCTAAATATGTATCTTGGAATTGTCATCCCATGGAAGAAAAATATTATACTGTCGTATTGTGGATGCTGCACTTCAACTACATTTTGTCCTTCATGTACATCACAAAATCCAGTTCTTCGGGATGTAGCAATTTTCTATAAATTATTTTTAGGATATGAATTGTGGACAATCAAAGGACTATCATGGTGATTTAGATCAGATTCCGATTGTGACAGTTTTCTCGACGACTTAATGTTATCTTAAAAATAAAATTTAGACCATAGGATATAGTCCCCACTCTAGAAATATCCATTTTGGAAGAATGGTTATTGCATTTAAAGGCCCACGTTTTTGCGGAATGCCGTGTGCGGCCCCTATAGTTCACACAATGCCATTTTCCCCCTTTCCTCCTTTTCTTATTGTTTTTCCCTGACGCCCTATCAACCGGAGATGGGCATGACACAATTAAAAAAGTGTCAGTTATATACAAAGCTCGTAAAGAATATAATAAGAGCATAATATAAATTTACTTAGAAGGCAGGTGAGTATCTGCTGGGTTGATTTTGGAAGTTCAGACGTCCTTAGTCAAAATTTTAGATACTATAAGAAAAAAAGTATAATTATTTTTAAGTGTCCGCAAATTTGAATGTCACGCCCACTTTTGTACAGCTCATCGCGCCTGGTAAGTGAGAACCTTATCCGTTTTAATTTTTTGTCACTCCATTCCTTATATCAATTAATTTATAAAAGGCATCGAAATAGAATAAATATGAAAAGATCTAATTTGCTTATATATTTTACACAAAATTTATTCCATTATCAACTCCCTATATCTCAACTGGCAAAGCAAAGATAGCTTGAAGGTAAGGTATCAATGCTAAGAAAGGATCCCAAATGAAAATCCCGTAGAGTGAGATGTTTGATTCACAGTTACTCATACAAATTCAATTTCGCCAAAATCTTCGATTGCAAATTGTATCAGCGAATAAATGTAACCAGATTGTTCTAAAGCATGAAGTAAAACTCGTCAACCTTTGCAGGTGTCTTTGTTTTAAATATCAGTATCCTAGGACGGCACTATATTTTAAGGCGAGGCTTGGCAATCAATCGATAGCGTGCCAGACTCGAACCCTGCAGTATCCAAGTTCTAGTCAAACTGTGCGAGCATAGAAATTTATCTCTGCAACCCCCCTAACTCCATATACAGACCTGCCCTCGGTTAGAAAGAGGACGCCATTAAGCTTGGAAAGGTGTCCATTGACATATCGGTTGGTACGTTATGACGTGTCTTGATGCGTCAAATAGCTATACCCTGCATTTCATAGAACACGCTGAATGGCCTTGACCAGAGGATTCCATCTGTATCCTAACAGGTGTTCAGTGAATCCCCTTCTATAACCTTCTTTGAATCATTATGGCCTGGCTACTTAAACCGTTGAGTGCCAAACAGTACTGCTGAAAAGGAAGGCAAATTCCCCATGTTTGTGTAACATACACTATTATTTAGACCAGTGATTCTCAACCTTTTATGCTTCACGTACCTCCTGGAAATGTGTATGTAACTGGCGTACCCCTTGTATAGATAGATAAAACTTTAGTAATAGTATAACAATGGGAATAAAATAAAACATATACATCAATGGTTCTCAACATTTTATGCTTCACGTACCCCCCCTGGAAATGTGTATGTAACTGGCGTACCCCTTGCATAGATAGATAAAACTATAGTAATAGTATAACAATGGGAATAAAATAAAACATATATATCAGTGGTTCTCAACCTTTTATGCTTCACGTACCCCCTGGAAATGTGTATGTAACTGGCGTACCCCTTGTATAGATAGATAAAACTATAGTATAGTATAACAATGATAATAAAATAAAACATATATATCAGTGGTTCTCAACCTTTTATGCTTCATGTACCCCCTGGAAATGTGTATGTAACTGGCGTACCCCTTGTATAGATAGATAAAAATATAGTTATAGTATAACAATGGGAATGAAATAAAACACACAGACATATATATAACATATATTTGCGACTTTTGAGCTCTCGCGGCGTAACCCAAAAACTTTATCCCGTACCCCACATTGAGAACCCCACAATTAGACTATAAAATACAGTCGTACAGATTAGGAGACCTCTGAACAGTAAGTCTATGATATTCAGTATTTAGAAAGTCACTATATAGAAACCAAAATATTTATTCACGTTGTGAATAAATATTGTGGCTCATAGGGTTGTCAGGATGAGACAATATTTTAACCTTCTAATTATTTAATTCCTTTACTTTCTTGAAGACACGTTTCGAAAACGTGCAGGCCGAAATTTATTATCGCCAAAAACGAAATATTTCATACCAATGTAAACAGTTTTAAAGCAGAGCCATCCAACCCAAACTTATCGAAGATTCATTGCCATTATATTCTTAAAGAGCAGCAAGCAATATTCTGTACCTGAAACAGAAAAAAAAACAGTTCTAATGAGCAATAAAAAGGAATGAAAAAACTATGTTTTTAGCAATTCAAATATCTTGGTTAAAAAACAAAAATATGCCTTTTTCATGAGTACTTTGAATTGGAAAAGTAATTTACTTATTCACATAAAAATATTTGGTCAATAATTGAAAGAACTGAGCAAAAAGTTTTATATTACTTATTTTATGAGCCACTGTTTCAATAATGGACAGATTTAAATAAGCGCAATAGCTTTCATTTTTTTCATTTTTTCGTGGCTTCCACTGGTAACCACGGACCTAGAATTCCCCATGCTAATTTTGAGACTTAGTGGATTAAACGAAAGCTATCTCTTTAAATAAATTTATTTGTTTTCGTAGTGGTAGTTTGGTTTACGACAATTACTGTGAATAGTAACTGAGAAGGACAATTCGGTAGATGAGAATTCGGGGGATAAGACAATTCGGTGGATAAGAATTTGAAGTCTACGACAATTCTGTGAATACGACAATTCAGTGGAAATAGAAAAACATTTAGAAATAATTTTAAATAAAAAAAATAATAATAAATACCCCCTCAAGCAGTTGCTTGCCACAGAGGTCTGAGAGGACTGACCTCAGCAAAAAACAACACGAACATCGATGCCTTACCCGGGTCTCGAACCCAGGTCCCTTAGATCACTAGCCAAGCGCGCTAACCACTCGGCCACGGGACGGCGAATTTTTCTTTTAAATTACTAAACCTAATTAAAGTACACTTTCGAACAAAACCGATCTGAAAACTCCTTCTCGGAAGTCTCTGAATTCCGGCACAACGTAAAACGAAATTATTTATAACTCAATGTAACCAATAATCGCATCTGTTCTTTCTAATCCGACCTACAATAAAAGGTATACATTTATTCTCTATACTCCGATATTCTACTACACGGAATTTTTTAAAGTTTGTTTCTTCTAAATGAAGCAGTTAGAAGCCAAAAGAGTACTACACAATTTGCATAAGACTTAAAATATACTCCTTAATCTGATTCTAAATAAAACTAAATTTCTAATATTTTTTTTCTTACTGAACAAAAAAAAAACGAACCCAAAGTACCAATAGAGTAAATCAAAGCAGCCAATGTTTGGTAAAGCTATTCCCTCTTATTCAACGCTTCTTAAACACTCTTGCATATTTTTATCACTTCCTGTTCCTTCTAAATGAAACAATTGGAATTCAAAAGAATGTACTCAAGGGAAGTAGACCGCATAAGGCTATTGTCATTCTCACTAATCCGATATTCAATAAAACAAATATCTTCAGTCATTTTTGTCCGAAAAAGCAATATGATATTAACAGAATGCATTAGAGGAAAGAGGCGATATTTACAACTCTACTCCCTAATTTATTACCAACCCTAATCCAACTTATGTTAAACCGGAATTTCATACTTCTATACCTTGCTGTTCGTACTAAACGGAATGATTGGAATTCAAAGGAATATATTTCAAGAAACTAAACCCACAATACTCTCGTCAGTCTCACTAATCCAATACTCAATAACACGAATATATTTAGTATCTTTTATCCGAACAGAACATTAAGAAATTAACGGAATCCATTTAGAAGAAAGATGCGACAATTTCCTCTGGAGTTTAAAACCGACATTAGTTAAACTGGATTTTTATATTTTTATCCCTTTCTATTCACAGTGTTAAAGTAATTGGAAATCAATCGAACCCATGTCAAGGATCCAAACCTCACAGAACTCTGAATCAACACTGAATAAAATTAAATATTTTGAACATTTTGTTTCTCTTGAACGTAATAATTTAAAGTGACAGAGATTCAATTGGTGAAATGAGCATTCCAAATTGTGAACATTCTAATTCTACATATTCTATTTTATGCGGTAAACAGATTTTCGTTTTCATCTTCAATCAGGAAGACAATTTCTGTTGAAACGCTGATTTCGGATGGATGGGTGGAGGAAGTTATTGCGCGTTCCAATAAAGGAAATGTTTTTTTTTGGTATGATCATAGTTATTGCAAAAGTTTGTTACCACCCTTTGTAATAAAAAGTGAAATTCATAATCTCAATAAAAATACGATAAAATAAACATCGAAGATTGAAGATATACAATTTTGCTTTATATAGATTTATACCAATTTCCCAGATTAATTTGCAAATGGTTGTTAATTGAGAATTCGAATGGAGAACTGTCTATTTAATAACTAACAGTAATTGATAATTTAACTACTAATTGATATATTAATTAATTTGATAGTAGAGAAAATTATAGGTTATTGTCTTGTGAACGTTTCCATGATAGAATGCGGAATGCAAAGGTGTCGAGGACAAAAACAAGGAGAAGAAAACGACGCCTGTGTACATCATCGAGAGCAAAAGTGCCGAATGCATATAACGCCCCCTAAGAAAAAGAGGCGCAGTAATTTGCTTCGAACAGCTTCTTTAATAATAACGAGCTATTGCTACGGATCTTCCTATTGCTTTTCGCTAGTTTGTGGATTTATTAAAACAACTATTCCGTCATATTTTCAGGTGGTTTTTGGCTGAGTCTGTAACGCGCGTCTCGTAATTTATTGTTTCCTGTTTCGTGTCCTAATTGTGCCAGCGGCGAGATTTATTTACACGTTTTAACCGAAGGCTCTCCCTCTCCTTGTTTAGAAAAGGGTTAAAAAATGGTAAAAAAAGTGCATCTGAGCTTGATCAACACTTGTCAAAAGTCAGTGTAATGCCGAAAAAACCGAAAACGAAACTCTTCTAGAAGCGCATTCCCTGTGAACAGAAAAGTAAAAAATAAAACGGACGAAGTGTAGAAACTCTAGTCACCATATTTATGGATTCCGTCTCTAATCCGGTTTTCAGTAGAGCGATCATTTTTTCTTATTGAATTTCTCTCAACAGAATCAGTCGGAAATCAAGCCAATTCACTGAATGGGAAAGAAAAGAGCCAACACCTTTATATATGCATTTTCTCTAATGCGGGTCTCAATGCATCGCAGCTTTTTAAAATTGAATTCTCCGAAACGAATAAGTCGGAAATCAAACGAATGAACTCCAGAGACAAAGCGACCAAGAAATATATCTGATCTCTGTAATTCGGACTTCGTTAATCGGGAACTTTGCTGTTGTTTTGATTTTTAATTCCATTTTTCCGAAATGAATCAACTGGAAGACTTCCTCCAATGTAGCATCTGTCTCCCAACAGCTGTTCCAGTGGATCCCCTCCCCCAACCTTCTCTGAGTGTTCGGGGTCCATGTGACCTTACCATTTAGCCCATGGTGTGCAAAAATTTCCCCTCAGAGGTAAAACGACCCAACCCAATCCTCCAATATAGGTTGGACGATGTCCATTGGAGAAATAGATATGTATATTTTCTGTAAATATGGAACTTGAACTCTGTCTTGGTGTTTATTTTTTTCTAGATCCGGGCCTTCAATTACATATGACTTCATTTGCGCACGGTTAATTCAAAAGTCGTAACCAAAAATGGAATGGAAATGGAAATGTTTTTTCATTCGCGACTTGTGGAGAGCGAATTTTGCATCTCCTTACATTTATGTTGTGACTATTCCTGTGTGTTTTGGGGGTGTCTGTACTTTAGGGACGAACCTAAAAAAATGAGGGGCGAAGATAAAGCGCTGTGTTTCATCAAAATCAGCATTTCGGGAAAGTGGGCCTGACACCGCAATTTTATAATCGTAAAAATGATGGGGTCTACCAATCTCAGGCCTAAGCTGTCCGCCTATCTCGGTGTATAGGAACTAGACAACAGACAAAACAAATAAGCAGATCGATGTGAGATCATTTTCAGGGATCATTTATTTAACTTTACTCAGTTATAATCAACTTACTCTAATTATAATCTCTCTCAGTTATATTCATTCTCAGTTATAATCAATTTACTCTAATTGAAGTGGATTTAACATAAATGCCAAAATAATTCCTCTTTCCCATGCTGCACCGTTGTTAGGGAGCATCACAATTTACGACTCAAATAAACATGGTCGAGAGCAGAGTGGCGGCTACAAATTGTCACTTAACATGGGGGAGACCAGATCAGGAAAGAATGACCCTCCCTCATTCCTTTGCCGTGTGTGGACGGAAGAAAATGGGTCTCCTTGTACACATCAAGCTGTTGTCCTTTAGATCGATGTCGGGATCCTACTGCGCATCAGAAGAATTGCCTCTTGTTAGTGTCCAAAGTTGCGCACCTCGATGCGGGAAAAACATGTCATGTCCTTTTTCGTGAATAAGGTAGAAGCAATCACCGTCACCGAAAATCAACTTCTCACACCGAAAGTTCAGAGAAGAGTGTCCAAAAGCGCGCTCCTTTCCTTGTTATCCAGTTTTGCCATAGGTTGGGAAAAAACCACCTCGGTTGCCGTGTCAGGTGGCGATTGGTGCATGCTGAACCGAACCGGGCGTCAGGCCACCCATATGGCACTTATTCTTCTTTTCGGTCGAGTGGTTGCTGCCAGATGGGACCGCTTTTTGGCCGAGTTTCCTTGTCCTAGGCATGCGAGCTACCTTCTTCTTCGACAGGAAAATTCCGAGAGCCAAGATGAAGGAAGGTGGGAAGCTAAGACCTAAACAACAACAACATGACGGATGGGGATTACTTAGCCCATATAGATACATCCTGTCCACTTTTTGAAACATATGTGAACATTTATACCAAAGTAATATGTAAGGATATAAGGATGTAAGGTGCCTCCCCAATAATATCCCAGCTTTGCAACAGACTGGGAAAAAACCACCTCGTTACTGAAGAAACGCAGCTCATTTAATGTAGAGTTTAGAGCTAAGTTTTTTTTTTACTATATTTTTAGAGAACAATATTTGAATATAAGAATCTTAAATTTATTGATTGTGCGAAATTGTGCTAAGGATCCGATAATTTTTTATTGGTACATCTGTATTTCAAAGTAAATTGTTAATGGATCGTATCCGGACCGCCCAGAATCAGAGCTCTCTGGGCGACCCGGATTGCGAATAATAGTTTCGGATGCCTCTGACCGGACCGGAAGACATAGACCGGAGCCGTTGCACTGTTCGAATTTTCGAATTCTAATATCTCTGGGCGGTCTCATTCGGAACTTTCGAATTGTGGTGCGTCTGAGCGGGTGATGTGTTTTTTGACATTTTACCAGTAGCTGATCATTCAAAATTTCATGTGATTTTCACAAACCCAAATAATCCAAATTCAGATTACCATTTATTTATGTCAGAAATATAAATGTTTCTAAAAACTTTTACAAGTTACATTCATAATAATTTATATCACTTGTCGAAACAGGTTACAGATATATCAAAAACGGTTGCAATGCAGTTCAAGACACAGTACAAACTGGTATTTACTGAAAGTAACGATCAGAGAATTTATCTGCAGACTTGTAGATAAATATTATAGAAATAAATGTAACAACAATGTGCACTATATAGTAAAATCTATTAGACGCAGTAAATGCAAACTTACGTTAATTAAAGAGGATTCCTAATAGAAATTGTAAAACTTGTAATAAAACTTCAACGGAAGTTTAAAAGGTTCCAAATCAGACAATTGTAAAATAGTCAGTTAGAAACGGAAAATATAATTAATCTGCAAGAAAGATTAAAAGAGATTAGTGAAATAAGCAGTCAAAAGACGGCAATTCACAAAAAATGTAGAAATTTAAATTGCTATCTCTAAAATCCTAAACATATACTAAAGTTTAAATAACATATTAACTTATTTCTACCTATCCTGCTGAAAAAGGGCTCCACCAGTTTTGAATACCCGATCTCGCCCAAGGCTATTAGGCAATTTAAGTAAATTTTTAGCTAACTAAATTTCACTTCTTGGAGCTAAGCAAAAAGACGTTGGCTTCTTCAATGTCTGAGCTCCAAGTCCCTCGAGCTCTACTTAAAGCGAAATATCTAATTAATTACTTTGGTCTATACCAGGCGTCGGCAACCTATGACCGCGGGTCACCAAGTGACCCATTTGATAATTTCAAGTGACCCACTTGAGTTCCGCAAATAAAGTGTAATATATAAAAATAAAGTATAAAACATAAACATGAAGCAAACACTTTGAGAAAGTATAACTAATAAGATTAACATTTTGGTTTGATTACAAAGTTGCAGAAATGAACATATGCGGAATACAGCGACATTGTCCGAACGAATCTCATCATTACTCGACGAGCGTGTCGTTCGTTTATTCACGTTAAAGCGAAGTAGATGTAAACAAGAGTAGATGTGTAATCAGCACGTGATCAAGGCTCCTATCCGTCGGCTGGGCTCTCTAACTGCGTGCCACCTGCAGTCGACCAATAGGAGCCCTGCCCACCTGCTGATCACGCATCTACTCTTGTCTTGGTTTACCTCGTCTTTAACGTGAATAAACAGTAGTTCAGAAGCGCGAAAACAGTTAGCTAAGCGAAATAATTATTATTTTTATTACCATGGACAAACAAAAAGCAAAAAAGAGATTACTTCAAAATGTGTGGAAAATGGTGACAAATTGATATGTACTTTATGTACAGATATAAATACTGTCAGGACTTACAATATTGAGCGACACTTTTCTTCAAAACATAAAGATGTGAGTGAAATGCCAAAGGATGAAAAATATGAATACATTGCTAAACGTGTATTAAATAATGGTAAGCAAAATAAATTCTTGAAGGGATTTGTTACCAGCCAAAATTTCGCTACATCTGCCAGCTTTATTGCAGCTCTTAGTGTTGGTACCAACAGAAAACCGTTTACAGACTGCGAATTTTGAAAAACACATTCATAAATTGTTCCGAACACTTATTCAATGACTTCGCAAATAAAAAACAAATAATTGAGGAGCCATTGTCGGCCAGAACAGTTCAGCGTCGCATTGAAGATATGGCAAAAAATATTGACGCACAGGTCAAAAATGATTTGTTATCTAGCGACATAATTAGCATTGCACTCGATGAAAGTACCGATGTAAATAGTATGGCTAGGCTGGCAATTATTATAAGATTTGCATCAATAAATAGTTCGAACATTAATGAAGAATTATGCGTTCTTGCTTCAATGAATGACACGACCAAAGGCATTGATATTTTCCGCCAAGTACAAGAGTTTACAAATTTCAAAAATGGAAAAATATTGGATTTAAAAAGTAAATTGTTTTCCATAACAACTGATGGTGCTCCAGCTATGAGAGGAAAAAATATTGGATTTGTGAAACTAATGGAAAATGAACTTGGCCACCCACTTCTTATCGTTCCATTGTATCATACATGAAGAAATTTTATTTGCAAAGGCATCTACGCAACAACTTAAGGATGTAATGGAAAAGGTTTTTAAGATCGTAAACATAATAGTAGCACGATCTACATTAACACACAGGCGCTTCAAAGCTTTTTTGGAGGAAATTGAATCGAAATAAGGAGATCTACTGTTACATGCTGAAGTACGATGGTTAAGTCGAGGCAAAGTTCTTAATAGATTTGTAGAGTGCTTTGATGATATACAAATATTTCTTTACGAAATCGGTGAAAATGATCCCGAGCTCAATGATAAACGATGTTTTTTAAGACTTTTGTTCTTAACAGACATAATGAACCATTATAATGATTTCAACGTACGACTCCAAGGAAATAATCACACAATTTTGAAAATATACGAGGAATGGAAGAGTTTTTGTTCGAAATTAATATTATTTGAAACTGACATAAAAACTAAAATATTTTCTTTCCCTTAATAAAAAGCCAACATGAGAAAGAAAATATCGATGAAAGCAATCTAAATATGTTCAAAAGTTGTATTTTGAAGATTAAAAGTGAATTTGAAAGTAGATTTCAAAGTTTTAAGAAGCACAGCGAAATGTTTACATTTATAATAAAGCCCGACGAAAGAGAGGAAAATGTTTTAGAATTGCAGTATTTTGAATATCTTAAAATTGACAATTTAAGTTTAGAAATGATTAATTTTAAAATTTCAACGTTGTGGACTGACAAATTCAAGACATTGAGGAAAGATTTAGAAAACACTTCCTACGAAGTTTTCATCTTTGAAAAAAATTGGCTTTGCCATTTTGTCCACGTTCGGTTCTACTTATAAATGTGAACAAATATTTTCACACATGAAATTTATTTTAAGTAAGAACAGGAGCAGATTAACTACCGAAAATTCAGACGCTTGTATTCGTCTTAAGGTGACTAAGTATGAACCAGACTTGAAAAAATAATAGAAATCCTCCAGGCTATAACGAGAAGTCTCAGGGAAATGGAAGAGGAGTCGAAAGTGCTCATTATGACAGTCGTCAGCTTAACATAAAGGTGTCCAGAAACCCCTTTAGAATGTTCCAGCACAAATTCAGCATCAGGGGAGTCATTGATAACGAAGAGAACGCTTATCAATAAAGTTCATAAATTATTAATGAACTAAAATTTGACAATTATATTTGTTTCCATAATAATTAGAATGATAATTTTTTTATGTTTTGAGTTTAAAAGCATATTGTAATAGTTTTCTCAATAAAGTTTATCTTATTATTCACCAACGGACTGTTTTAAAATGAAAATACCCATTGACCCGAACTGTATTCTTAATAGTCACATTTTGGTTGATTATGACCCGCAGCCAAAAAAGGTTGCCGACGTCTGCTCTAGTGTAATAGAAATCCTCCAGGCTATAACGAGAAGTCTCAGGGAAATGGAAGAGGAGTCGAAAGTGCTCATTATGACAGTCGTCAGCTTAACATAAAGGTGTCCAGAAACCCCTTTAGAATGCTCCAGCACAGATTTCAGCAAGCACACTCTATTCAGATAGGGAAAAACTGGTTCTCTTGAAGCCACAGTTCTTAGTGCGATGCTATGGCCTGATGGTATTCTTTGAAAGAGATGATGTCCACTTCACTCTCAGTTAATGAAAGCAATTTTGTGTTTCAAATGGAGACAAATCCACATGTAATTGTTCCCACATCGCTATATGAAGCTAAGGCGTGAATGCAATACTGAGTTTGAAATGGGAATATATTTCTTTGTGATCACGAGGTTGGAAAAAATATAGTAGCTGTCGTTGTGCCTACGCTCAGAGGAACACAATCACTGCAGAAACAAAAGAAATGTTGTCTGTGTGGTAGAATATGGTTTTCCATTATCGTAATGGAGTGTGGCACATTTTTAATGTGTAAAAGAGTCCTATTTTCAATCCCTTGTAATCTAATAACTAACATCCTACTAAATTGTTGCAAGTATTACTACTTCTTCACAATTTTATAGAAACTCTCCGATAAATCATAATATCCGTTTCTTTCCTAGACTTCATAAAAGATCATTTGACTATTGCCTTGTACACCCCTTAGGTTCGTATATTGAGGTTCTATTGGCCGGAATGCGATTGACGATGGTTTGGCGTTGTGTGCATCATGTATGGTGCGATAAGAATTTATGGTTACCATATAGGACCTGCCTGAAAATAGGTAACTGTGGTGACTGTGACTGAAGTTCCTCCCTTCCCGACCACAATTATATCCCACAAGTTAACCTGGGCACCAATGATAAAATAAAATAATTTAATGAAGAGTGGCACTAAGGCTATGTACTAAATCTGATATGATTGAAATACTAATTTCTAAATGGACAGTCAGTTAGCCACGAGCATACCAACTAACTGGTGAGAGTAGCAAAAGTGGACTCTTTGACTGTCTCTCAGAAATGATAGACACACTAGTCTAATCCCTCTTTTCCCTCAAGGCTCTTCTCCTTTCCAAAACATTAGAGCTTCTGAAGCTCACAGGGCTAAGTGGCAATGCAGTGTCAAACTAATGGCCTCTCCAACCCTACTTTTAGATATCAGCCACTTAACTCTACAAAAACTCTTTCACTAGGTAAGTAAATGGAATATGCTTCAGAATTACTAAGCAAGTTTGGCAAAAGGGTTTAAACATAAGACAACTGAATTTAATAACCATTCAAAACAAAGGGGCTAAACCTCTGAATACTGGTAATAACTGGGTACTGAATATCGTCAAATTTGTAAAATTTCGCATTTGTCACCCTATGTTGTGATTGATTATATTTTACAGACGAAGAGAAAACATAATAATACACTCCTACTAATAACTAGCATTGCTAATAGGAAACAATCCAAAATAAATGTACCTAAAGGAACTACTGACTAAGATGAAAATATTTCTAGCTCACACGTAAGCTATCTTCTCTTAATCCTAACTGTTAAACAAACGGTTAATCTTATAATATTACATTAATTCTCCATTTAAAGGTGGTGAGCAAGATACGATAAATTTCAAAATGGACCCTCACCGACTATATAACTTTCGGCAGGGTTGTTCACTGCCAACGAAACAGGGTTCACTGAACATTAACGTGCATTTTGAAACACTGCCCAGGTGTACCTGAGGGGGTGAAAATGCTGAATAGTTCTTGGGGTTGTTCACTACAAGAGTGGATAGTTCACTAGACTCTGTCTAACATGTATTTCTGGGGGTTTAATTTAGGAACTAAATTATCGAGCTGCAAACTGCTTCAATTTTAAGAAACGACAAAATACGAATTATGCTTTTGTCGTTTTATAAATTTAGCATAACCAATAAAAGAAGTGTGGCTTTATCCACTTGGACAGATAGAGCTTCCGATTAATTTTATTAGCAATGACGAGCTGCTCCTCATTTTATTCTGTGTGGCAATGAAGTCACTGATGACGTCATAAATGAGTGATATGTCCTTCCTGCCTAGATGGTGCTGACGTAGCCGGCTAGTGGTGTCCTGTACCGCTCAACAACTTTGCGCTCAACCTTTCCACTACAAAATCTCTATGTGAACTCCCCTTTTATTCGAGATTTCTTCTTACCTCTTGCTCCTTTGTCTGCCGGTTTCCAATGTGCGACTTGACTCTTACCGCAAGTGTCAGAGAGGATCGTTATCTAGCGGCGGCCCCAATAAAGATGGCGATTCTGGGCCGCCCTCACTCAAGCTTGACTAGCTGGGAAGTTGCAATGGGGTAGAGTTTCTATGACTATGTCAGGACTTGTGCGTTTTGCGTGCGCTAGACGCATGCGTCTAGAGAACGTGACGCATGCGCAAAGGCATGCCTCAAATCAGTTGAAACGCGTCGTTTCCAGTGCAGTAGCGAACATACTTCCACCAGTAGTGGATTTTTGTTCAGCATTCCGTGCAGTTTCGTAGTTTGTCTCAAGGTTTCGTCCTGTTTTTGCAATTATTGAGCTTGTGTTTTATGTTCACCATGTCGACAGAACAAACATTGGCCTTTATTGAAGATTATGAATTAAATAATTTATCAGAGATATAAATTATTAAATTAATTTAAACAAATAAAAAATAATTAAATAATTCATCAGATTATAGGTTCTAATATACATCAGAGACATGAATGAATCACCGGCAGCCAAATATCTAAGTGTGATAGCTAATTTCACTTCAGCTGGCATTGCTTCTCTGAAAAGAGCATTTTTTCTTCGATCTTGGCTCCACCATTCCCAAAAGCATGTAGAAGTTTGTTCTACACATTCGCGATAAGTCCTTAAAAAGAACGTTTTCATTTAATTTCAAAATTCCACGTTTTAAACTAATCTTTCATCCATATCGATCACCGGTATTTTTCACGTCTTTTTCTCGCTCTTTTCAGCACTAAAATTGCAGTACTTATACCCGCTAGCATAGCAGCATCAGTTACGTACATTTTAATTCACTTCTACAGTGGTGAAAAATTGAAAACTATTTGACGCACAGGTGTAGACAGTTGAAAGCATGCGTCCAGGGCATTCCATCTAAGGCATGCGCTAGGCTACTCGGTGTTGAAAAGTGGAATTGAAAGTTGAAAGTGAAGTTGAAGATGAAAGCAAATAAGTGTGGACATGGCAATTCATCTCAACAGGATAAATGTCTCCAGTATTGTCAGCTAAGAAAGTTGTCGGAACTAAGTTGTCTGTACTAAGTCTCCTGGAAAATGTTTCCTAAGTCGATACTTTCACACTTTCACTCGGAAAGCTCCCTGCACTGCGTTTTACGTCGACACTTTACGTTGTACTAGCGACGCGCTCACCATTGGATGGCACTTTCCTGCTCCCGAAAATTGAATCCAACTCTAAATTATGCTCAAAAAGCTGGTCTCTCTTATTTAAACGGCCCACCGCCGTTACGTGGTTTATTACTGGTTGAATGAACCTTATATGTTCGAGGAGTGGTGTACCTAAGAACTTGGCATTTCAGTGTGTGTAACTATATGTTTATGATTTTGTTTCGATTCTGTACTGGTTACTGACATTTTCAAAGAGGAGAACAGTTCCTGTAACGAACTGAAATGGATACCTCTCACGTGTTATACATTTGAATCATACTATTGCCAGAAGCAATAGCATTATAAGTTGCATTATTCTTATCACATAGATTGCATTTATCGTCCTTTTTCACCACTCGTTTCATGGCACATCAAACACTTTTTCTCTTTCCTTGTATTTCTTTGTTTATTTTACTGAAAATTACTCCGGATATTCCTAAAGGAACTTTAATTCGTACTTACTAGGGTGCTGCAAAGTTTTTAGTTTATTAATCATCATCACCATCAGCAACAACAACAGGATCATCATCAAGCAGCCATGGGCTACGGAGGTCCAACCACACTGTGCAATTTAGTTCTCTAAATCACTACTGCATAATTCAGATAAATTATGCTTGGATTTATAAATCTAAATACTCTATTTACAAGAATTTAATTTGAATTTTCAATTAACATCAGCGAAATATCAAACGGGAGCAGGATACGAAGGCGTAACTTTGAAAGATGGACGTTATTAAACTCCATAGTGAGCCACTCACTAACGATGAACTTCAGGACTTTAGAATTCAACGCTGCTTTTGAAGAACGTCAAGAATCTGAACCAGAAATAGTGTTGGCGTTTAAATATTTAGATTTCATTGCACAAATAACGCATGGATTTGTTGAAAGATCATGATATTGATATTTCGTGACAGGATGCCATAAGACGATGTTGTGACCAGTTAATGGAATGCTACAAATAAACGTTACGCACAAAACAGAGGCAAGCAATGCAAACCAGCTAGTTTCGTTCTTTATTAAGAAATAAATTGTAAAATTAATTAATCGACCACATATTTATATACATAATTATGCATATATGTAACCTTTATATAAATATTGAGAATAATAAGTGAGTCATCTTTATCCCTCGCTTACCAAGCGAATCATCTTTAACCATCACTTACCAGGTGAATTACCTTTATCCATCACTTACCAGGTGAGTTATCTTTATCCTTCACTCACTAAATGAATCATTTTATCCATCGCTTAGCAAGCGAATCATCCTTACCCATCACTTACCAGGCGATATCTTTATCCTCCACTCACCAAGTGAGTCATCTTTAGCCATCGCTTACCAAGAAAATCATCTATATCCATCACTTACCAGGTGAGTTATCTTTATCCTTCACTCACCAAGTGAGTCATCTTTATCCATCGCTTACCAAGTGAATCATTTTTAGCCATCGCTTACCAAGTGAGTCATCCTTATCCATCGCATACCAAGCCTATGTTTATATATATATATTCAATTTTATTATTATATTTAATTATTAATTATTATATTATTATATTATGAATATTATTATTATGTGTATATACACTTCAATCCAATCAAACATCTGTGGTTTGTGCTGGAACAGCATATCCGATCTGCGGCGGCTCAACCACGTAACTTACAAGAGTTAAAGAATCTGCTAGTAACGTGTTGGCATCAGATACCACAAGACACCATTAGAAATCTTGTAGCGTCCATGTCTCGCTGGGTAAGATCTGTTTTGGCGGCACGTGGAGGATCAACATCATATTTAGGCAGGTGATCATAATGTTTTGACTCTTCGTTGTAGGCACTTATTATTTTTTTAAATTATTTCTCAATTGCTATTCTTAGGCACAATATTTATATACACATCTTCTGATTCACATGGAGCAAATTCAGCGAGTTTTCGGTTTGTTCCTTAGTTTACAGAAACCCACTGTATATCGAAAATAACAGAAAACATATTTAGTAATTTAAAAATTAATATAGTCTTTTTTCCAAAGGAACAATCTCGAGGTTCTAAAGTATTGATTTCTTTTATTTTTAACATCTGCTTAACTTGCTTATAAGATCCCAATAGTTAAGATTTTCACACAATGCATTTATTTCACATTGTTACCCTCAAAACAAGTCTCCCAAAAGTTATTCACTGATATTATTGAATGATTTTGAATCAATTAAATAAATTATTTTTAAAGAAGAAATTAAGTTTTAATCTGATAAGACATTACGTAATGACTGCAGGAGCATTTGCTAAATGGCATAATGGAAGTCCTTCTCCCAGCACATTTAATAACAATATGTAACAAAAAATTATTTATGCTATCGTTTTCGTGTTTCTTGGATATATGAGTGGTGCTGAATACAAAGCTACATTTGCTTTGCTTTACTGTTAATATTTGCAAAGATAGTGCAAAAAATCGGTTTTCACAAAATTCCGCATATTATATTCAATACATTACTATTCAATTACAGTATGATCTTCGTAAACGTATTTTGTCTCCATGTCTCTGGGTTGGGTTGTTTTACCTCTGAGCGACACATTTTTGCACACCATGGGCTAAATGGCCAGGTCACAAGGACCCCGAAGGCTCACAGAAGGTTGGGGGAGGTGACCCACTGGAACAGCTGTTAGGAGACAGATGGTAGCCTCCCGTCAAGGACATCCAGCGTGTTCTTTAACGTGCACAGGGTACAGCACTCCCACACACGGAGCCACGGCTTAACGTTCCATCCGACGGACGGCGGCCTTTCCTAGCCAAGCGGTGTCCCCTACTGACCGTGGGCAAGGCGGGGAATTTTGCGGAGATAAATCTCAACGCTGACCCAGCTGGGACTCGAACCTGGGAACTACAGATTACGAGCCTGGCGCGCTACCGACTGAGCCCCCCCGCCCCCCATGTCTCTGAAACTGTTGTATATAAATATATACATATATTATATTACGTAAATTCATGTATTCACATAAAATCTATTGTGTGAAATTGATTACGAAATCGGAATTAAACGTAAGAAATATAAAAGATCAGCAGTTCTTTAACCGTCATCCTATTATCCGACTAATGAGACTTTCAGTACTAATTTGATAAACATGGTGACCTTGCAACTACCGGGGTTCGAATCCCTGGTATGCCATGGTCGTTTGTTCTACCATATATGCTGTGATTATTCTCAGTAATTTTTTAGGAAATATCCCAACCAAAATAAAAAAAATATATTTCCACAATTTTCCCCCTACTCCAACTCAATCACACTTATTTTTTTTCTGTGCCTGTTTTTCCCACCATGTCCTTATTTACCTATTGTCTATCTAATTATTCTCCTTTACAACTGGGATTGTCAGCTATTTCACTTAGTAAATATCACATAATTTATATCAAATAAAGAGATTTACTCGTTATGGATGCATCATACCTTTATTTTTTTTAATTATTTTGGTTTCGTAATGCTATGCATGGAAACCTTTTCGGAATGTGTATAATAGGGGGAAGTGCAGCAAACCATAAAATTCAAAATATTAAATATAATTGTTGTTTATTTAAATAATGGTGGTATCTTGTTTTTGATATTATTAGCTACTAGAAGACAAAATGCATTGTAATAATAATAACACTTATAGAAAATAACCGAAATTAATATTGTTCTACATAAGAATTTGAAGAATAGTTAAATTTTAACAGTATATAAAAATTAATACATATATAGTTTACTCGCGATAATTTAATAATTTTTTTAATTTATTAATAACACACAGTGACAAAGTCTGACAAATGTAGCAGGGGATTCCCTTTCGTGATTTAAATACTTATTCCTTTCATCCTACGTGAAGCTTAAAATGAGTTTTTCCCCAATTCTGTGGAATGTCTATAAATAAGAAATATTTATCATTATTATTAAAAAAATCTTGCTCCTATGAGGTCACAGGGCTCTAAATACTAAGGGTATAGGACGCTACAGCGCTCAACGCCCTTTGTCAGTCCAAGCCTGGTTAGGATAATTAACAATTAGGTTTAAAGTAGTAGGTACCTGTTGCAGCTAAGTAGCTGCGTGGAAACAAAATGTTCCCCCACATACACACTTTGGATTTGGATTTTCATTTGCCCGTTGTCGTCCTACCCGTCTCGCATCAGGTCATTAAATTCGAGGTACGACAGAAGAGTATATATCTGATATTTCACGATAACCGTTTTCTGAAAATATATAAACGTATAGCGTTCTCGTCTATTCCTTTCCCACCCACTGGTAAATTATTTCTCAACCTGCTCTTTCAACGAGGTCTCTATTTCCGTAATATATACCTTTCTTCTTGACAAATATGATTGTCAGGCATTTGACGCAGAAATTATCACATAATATATAGCAATTAAAGAGAATGTCTCGCGATGGGAGTATGCCAGCTGTTTTTCTATTACTTTGGTTTCCTAATACTGTGCATGGAAACACTAAAATAATGAAAATAGTGGGAAGTATAAATTTCAGAGATCAGAGATCATTTTTGACATGCAATTCCACCGGGCTGGTGCCCTTACCTACTTCATTTGATAAATTGCCTAAGGCATTAACAAAATATTTAAAATAAACCAAAGTGGAGCAAACACTTTTACAGTGACAATCAGATAAAGTAATAAACTAGTTTAAACAGACTTGCATCTCTTATACTTTTGTTGAACAGAATCATCATAATTGATTGCAGAGGTATAGTGCATGGTTATTTGAAAAAATGTATTTAAATATATTGCGAAATCTTTATTTTGTTTTCCAAGATTCATGATGAAGATTATTTTGCATACAAGATTTCCTACTACCGCTGGAACAGGTGGCTTATAAACGAATTATTAACACATTGATTCTGATTCGTTTTTTCCGATTTTTTATCCACACATTTTAGATGCATAACTAAATGATTTTGCCAAATCATAGTACTCATTCAAAATGTATATTTTTATTCCTTCATCGAATCATTTTCGTTTTTAAGTAAATAATTTTTGCTGCCGCTCTTTTAGAATATAATTTTGTTTCCTAAAGGCTTTCGTATGGATACTTTAGAACCACTACTTTAGTTTAAATACCACTATTTTAGTTTAATAATATGACCACCTATCTAATAATGGGAATAACCACCCTTGGCCGGGATGACAGCTGCGAGACGGCGTGGCATGGATAGTAGTAGCATAAATGAGAGTTCTGGGCTAATGTTAAGGTATAGGGAATTTCCAGAGGTAGTAATTTCGAGGAATGTTCCAGAGGTAGTAGGAATCTGGCATAGTGGTTAGGCAGTTAGCGACTGTTCGAGCAGTGCAAACGTTGTGTGTTGTGTTAGCTCTAACTAAGGCAGTGGTCAGCAGTGACTTTGGTCTTAGTAGGGAATGTCCTTGTATGAGAAGGTCTGTAAAAGCTAGGAGTAGCTTCTAGGATTCTTCTCTGTCCTATATGTCGCAAATCAAAAAAAAAATTCTATGTTAATTTGTAGGAAAAGTTTTGGGAGAAGCGGTTTAAACTAATTTTGTTGTTGTTTTGTGTGAGAAAATATGTGAAAATTAGAAAAATCTCGGGTATTTTTCAGGAGTTGAAATACTAATTCAAGTTTTTTTTTGGTAGAAGACGTTTAATTTATATAAAGCCATGACACTGCAGAGTGTAATATCGATGTGTCGAAAAACGGTCCGGAATTAACATCTATTACTTTTCTTTTGAAACAGTCTTTGTCATGTAGGTGCAATATTGGTCCAGAACTCTCATTTATGCTATTACTATCGACGCAATGAGGTCCTGGAACGTTGCCAGAAGCACACGTGCCTATTCAGACTCCAGCAGAGCACAGAGGTTCTGAAGATGACGTGGTTGTGGTTCCTCACGCCGAACCTGTCGATCCAAATAGTCCCACAAGTGCTCTATGGGATTAAAATCGGGCGATTTCGCTGGCCAAGGGAGAACAGAGACGTCGCTGTCATGTTCCTGGAACCAGTCACACACTACTTAGCGACATGGCAGGGCGCATTGTTTTATTGGTAAACACCATCACCACCAAGCGTAAACGTACAACATCAAGGGATGCATGTGATCAGCGAGAATGGACAGTTAACCATTGGCGTTCAGGGACCCATCAAGTGGTACAGGCGGTCCCTGGACTGTGTTTATTTTATATTTCTTGTCATATATATATAAATATATACAAAATAATAAGAAAAAACTAAATATTTAAATCAAGTTTATTTTAAGGCAGAAAGCGTTGTATAATTCAGAAAACAGACTTGATATTTGTTTAATTTTCCTTTGCATTAAATAATGATCTCTCCATGAAAAGAGAAATTTAAGGTTATTATTAAGTATCTCACCTTTACCAGTCCATCTGCTCTCTTGCAAACCTAGAATATCTAGGTTAAAGCGCTGGAATTCCTGCGTGAGGACATCATGAGAATAATCTCTATGTAATGTCATCACGATCCATGTTCCTGCAGAGAAAATATGATTAGTAGGTATCAAATTTAGAGGAAATAAAAAATAAATTGAATTATTATATTTAGTTTCAAATCTCGTATTCCTCAAGTGAATTTCTACTTCATCCGATGTTTTCAGCTAAGGTGTTGATGGCATATAAATTTACTGTCACCCACCAGTCTAGACGCTCACGTGCTGCCACTCCATATGGGTGAAATTTGTAGTCTGACACTTCTCACGTCACAAGCTTTCAAACGAAAGCTTAACTGACACATAAACTGAGAAACCATCAAATAAATTAGGGGAAAACAAAAAGAAAATAATTAATATGGCGAATAAAATTTTTACTCTGAACTACCACTAATTTTATAAAATATAAAAAGGAAAACGAAAATCTTTCGTTCATTCCAAAGCTACTTGAAGAACTCCACGAAAGTGTTATATTACGGATATATCTGAAATGTTACGTCCAAAGTTTAAGATAAACAGAATTTATTACGACCTCTCAGACTGGAAGCATTTGCAGAATATCGACGATAATGAATGCATGAGGATAACCATTCTTGCAAAATGTACAAATGTTTATCCTCATGCATTCATTTGATATTTTAATACTAAATGTAGAATTTTATTATCATTGTTGATTCTTGTCATAGTCTCTAGTCCTTAATGTCTTTAATTATTTTAGTCAATTTTCATTTATTTATTAATGCCAAGATTCATTTCACTAATTTTGCTTTTGAAATACTCGTTAAATTAGGTTCCAACTTGTAAGGTAATATGTTAAACCATACATAACATTTATCGACACAGAAAAGGGCGATTCAGTAAATTACCATTAGTCCAAATTTCGATTTCGAGCAAAACAAATACATATACATATAAGTTATAAATAGACCTCTGCGAGGATAGAAAATGCTATCCACACTCGCATCCGCAAGGTTTTATCTGCATTAGCAAAACTTTATCAGCATCTGCCCATGTTGTCTATTTAGTAACCATAGAAATTCTGAAAATGCTTGAAGTATGATGTGTTTGTGAGTAAAAGAAATCAAAGCATGTAATGTAATGTTTAATGACTAATGAATAACGGAAAAAAAGTATACTGTGAAAATAAAAAGCCTGGATCGTAACAATATGCGTTACTGAATACAGACAAAACATTCTTAATTCTAATTTTGGAAATTCTTTCAAATTAATTTTGCTCTTTTAAATGCAGTTATCGTCGATTATAGGAAGACCTCCACTTTATTACCCAGTAACATTCTCCTAAAATTTGGTGATCTCGTCTGATATCCGAGGAGATCATGATAACGTTTGGTATCCCATGAGATCATGATAACTCATCTGGTATACCATAAGATCGTGGTAATTCGTCTGGTATGCCATGAGATCGTGAGCTCTCATGGCATACAAGACGAATTAGTTAACATAATGAAAGCTCTTTATTTTAACATTGAGTCGTGTGTGAGAGTTAGTTAGGCTTGTACCAATTGGTTTAGCATTGCTTCTGGTTCAACAAAGGTGCATTTTGTCTCATTTTCTCTTTAATTTGGGTACTGATTATGTTATGCGAAATTATCTTCAAGGGAAATATTTTGAACTTAAATGGTCTACAGATGTGAAATTTTCTGATTTAGGTCCAGCACACGGAACCAAGGCTTAACGTCCCATCCAACGGATGGCGACACATTTCTTGAAATTGCCCATCGGTGTCCCCTGCTGACCGTGGGAAGGGCGGGGAGTTTTGCGGAGAAAATTTCCAACCCTGACCCAGCTGGGACTCGAACCTGGGAACTACAGATTAAAAGCCATGAACGCTAACCGACTTAGCCATCTCTCTTCGGTTCGAGAAGGATTATGGTGGTGTGGGGAACACTGCATTGAAATGGAATGTGTCGTGTTTTTCTATGCAGGGTTTTTTATGCAGGATATCAAAAGAGATTGATCTCTTCAAGATGGCCAATGGTATACATCCCCTTAATTCCTTACCCGTCTGAAATGATCTCTGTAACATGTGCTTCAGACCCCCCAAAAAATGGCAACTCTTCACAGATTAGTCGCGATTAAACTTACGACCTGATTCTCGCCGATCATTCAAGTAGAGGGAACGTGAGGCACTATATCATTCCTCTAACATCAAGGAAAGCGACTCCATGAATTTCAACAGTTTTAAAGTCGTGGATAACAGAATTTTCTCTGCTTTTTTTTCCATGATTTCTCAGCACTGGAAGAGGATCTATATATTGATCAGAAGTTTTTATATAAAGCTTTGTTCCCATTGAATCTGTACAAACTGATACATAGTGCACAATATCATTTCAGACGGTTCTTGTAGAGTAAGGAATTAAGGGGATGTATACTTGTATGAAATAATGTCAGTTTAATACGCCATGGTAGGGGGATCTATGAGGATGGCGGGTCTTATGTGTGAAAAATTAATAGGTCCAAAATTTCATTTATCGGTTACTTTTGTATACCTATTTCATGTCTGGATAAAATTTAATAGTGCAAAATTGAGAAGAATTTAAAAATATGTTTCTTGTTTTGTTTTCATTATTAAATTCGTCAATATTTTATGTCTGTAAAGATCGTCACTTAATTTTTTTTTTGATGAATCAATTGCAGTGCGTAACCTCAGCCATTGTTAATATAATTTGATAGTTGTGTTGTATTACCGAGATAACAATAGAACGAAATACAATTGATACAATTCATTTAGCAAAATTAACGACTCCGAATCTCGGAGATGCCCAGAATTGCTGCATTAATAGCTCTATTATGAAAGCTTTACAATTCAAATATGAAGGTAAAGTTTTTTCTTGAGTATTTCCGTAAATAAAAGTTAAATATGCTGAGATGACTCAAACCCATAATATATTGCAACCCAGTGAGGAGAACCGTTTAATGTAACCAGTATCGGATTAACTTCTGTATGACTAAAGTTTCGTCCATACAGAAGCTTGCTCAAACATGAATGAGTTTTATGATTATTATTTGATTTAATTAATTCAGTAATACCCATGCTTAGGTTTGATTCAACTGTTTACCTCTGAACGGTGCTTTTTTGTACACCATGGGAAAAATGGTCAGAGCTCAAGGCCCCCGAAAGCTGAGAGAAGTTGGGGGAGGGAACCCATCGAAACAGCTGCTGGGAGACAGATGGTAGCCTCCCATCAAGGACATTCAGCGTGTTCTTTAACATGCACAGGGTATGGCACACAGGGTCACGGCTATTAGGTACATTTTAAAAAAGATAACAAATAGTTACGATTTTAGGAGGGAATGAAAAATCTCTACATAAAAAAGTGAAATTTCTTCCGCGCTGGACGGATGAAAGTGCACGTTTCCTTGGTATATTTCACTTCTAATGGTCCAACTAAAGATGTAACAACTTTTTAAGTACCCTAACCCCCTCCTTATTGGCAATTAAAGATATGCGCGTGCAAAACTAGATTCTTTCTTCTATGGAATGCAAAAAAGTATATCGAGATCGGTTGATTAGTTGCAGAAACATTGCGTCCATAGAAACACAGATATAAAAACATATGCGTGTAAACTGAGACTTTTCCTGCATCCAAAGCATAAACAACCAATGAAATCGATCGATTGGTTCCAGAGATATTGAATACACAGACAGATGGACGGACAGTCGGAACTGACGATGCCATTAGCAAATTTTGCTTTTAAAGAAATGTATTAAAAGCAAATTAAAAAACATATTCTTGATTCACAATAATACCAACGAAATATAACAGTCAGGTCCTGATCTAGAAAAAAAATTGAGTAAGGGGTTAGGGGTGATGGTAAGAAACTGAATTCTGTTGCAGTAAAATGCTTTCCCCTTCGTTTTAGAAGTTTTCAAAACATTGCTTGAAAAATGCATGATATATACCGAAGAGCCAAAACAATTTGACCAGAGCATCTTTATGCAAATCGAAGAAACTGCAGGTAAATGAAGATGTCTATGAAGGTCATGAAACTGTATAAACAACACTGAGCTCTGTATCACACATTTAGGTGGTGTACCTAACAAATTGGCATCTCAGTGTATACTCTTTGTTTCTGATTTTGTCTCGATACTGTACAGATTACTGACATTCTCAAAGGGGACAACAGCTCCTGTAACGAACTGAAATGGATACCTCTCACGTGGTATACATTTGAATCATATTATTGCCAGAAGCAATAGCATTATAAGTTGCATTATCCTTATCAGATAGATTACATTTATTGCCTTTTTTCACCACTCGTCTTATGGCACTTCACACACTTTTTCTCTTTCCTTTCATTTCTTGGTTCCTTTTACTTAAAATTACTTCGGATATTCCTAAATGGAACTTTAATTCCTACTTACTAGAGTACTGCACTGATTTTAGTTTCGTTCCTTATTAAGAAATAAACTGTAAAATTAATTAATCGATCACATATATGTACATATTTATGTACATAATTATGCATTTATGTAATCCTTAAATAAATATTGACGATTATAATTATTTTTGTTGAAATAAAACATCCATTACGAAATCAAGAAAAGGAAAAAAAAGATCAATAAAATAGTCGAAAATACAAACGAATAAAAAATCCTCTCGTTTTACAAGGAAATTCTTTTAACGATGATGTCCCTGGAACTCATCTCCCGCATTAAATAATAGTTACCTGTATAACTGTACCGTTTCTGAATTATCGATTAATTGGTATATTGAGAATTAAACTACCACCAAATATATATATTAATTTAATAGAAATATTTGTCTTTCGTTCAATCACTAGCCAACCTGTTCTTGCATACGAAGACCATATATCACGGATGTATCTTAATGATACATTCAAAGTTTAAGAAAAACGAATTTTCATCAACGATATTTTCACGCTTTCAGTACCGAATGTTGGATTATCATCACTACAGCTATTGTTAGTATCCTCCCTATGTGATTCTGCTGTTACTATAGGTTCGAATCACAAATTGCCCTGCATTGCAAAATTTCTCCACTAATGCATCTGGTCTCTAAATATTGCCTATGCATAAACTGGAAGGATAGCTGTGTACCAATCCCCAGTGATGATACATAGAACCGTCCTGGTCTAGTACATAATGTCCGATCGCGCCTTCCCTTGGAGCATGCCATTAGTACCTTTCAAAAAGGTTTTTCCAAAAGAGATATTCTCTTTTCGGAGGAAACAGAAATTGAAGGCTGTCAGACCGGTGTACCCTGATCTCTGCATCACACATTTTTTCTTTTTCCCTGCCCTGTTGAGGAATGGTCAACCACAGGGTCTTGGTGATGACCATTTACGCCTATGACACTGGACTGGTTTACGGCTTTGAGCTTGATTATGGATTCTGGACTTGCTGCAGATGTGGACATCTGTTGAGTGAGAATTTGCAGCTGTGTTTTCTGTTTGCTTGTGGGTTGCCAGCCCTAAGTGAACAGAGGCACGATATACCTTATATCAGCTGGTGGATAAATCTGATCATAGGCCATCACAGCTACCTGAACCCTCACTTAGCTAGTTGGGTATCGCTAATCCTACATTGGAGTAATGTGTCACAGGCAGGTCGTACGGCTCTTGAAAAGGTCCACTTAAAAACGGTGGTGCTTGAAGTTCCTACCAACATGGATCACTTCAACCTGTAACAGTGGAGGAACAGGTCCTTGCCCCATGCCTGCTATCACGGGGCTGTTTGATATTGTTGGCTGCATTTCTCAATTAACCTAGTTTCTTAAAAAAATCCTAGTATTCATTTTCTCTCTGCAGGTACATAAAACGTGAGGACGCTACGTTGAGATTATTCTCTTGATGTCCTCACTCAGGAATTCCAGCGTTATAACATATGTATATAATCTAGGTTTGCAAGAGACTAGATGGACGGGTTAAGGTGAGAAAATTGAAAATAACTCTAAATTTCTCTTTCGGTGAAGAGATCTCGTGTTCTAATAGAGCCAGAGATCTCAAGCAAATGTTTTCCGATTATATTTTGGAAGAATTACAGGCTGAATATATCGAAAGAGGTCTCGACCCGTTACTTCTGTTTTATAAGTTCTAAACTGATTACATACTGGATAAAATGATTTAATATCTAATGTTTCCGAAGCGTTCGTTTCTTTTCGCCAACGTAACGTTATACTACCGGGATTCGGTCCGTTAATTCAATCACGCATGGTATCGAACATGTTACGTAGCCGATCAACTGGGTCTAACCCGATAAAAGTTGCAGTTTTATAACTCATGTTCTAATTGAGCAACAGATCTAAAAGTAATGTTTTCTGATTACATTCGGGGAGAATTACAAGTTGAATATACCGGAAAAGGTCTCGACCCACTACTATTTATTTTATGGGTTCGAAACCGGTTGTATACTGGATAAAACGACTTAGGTTACGACGAGGCCGGAATTTATTATCATTAGGTAGAATAACTGGCATCTTGTAATTTCTTTTGTAATTTCTGTATCTAAAAACACTTCATGAGAAGATGGAATTTGAAGTGAAATGAAGAGGAGCAGTACATTATCACAGAATCCCTCATGCAAAGCAGAAGTCACTCTAGGAGAGTGTCATGTCGCTAATCTCATGTTGGAACAAATGTCTCACTAGGCCTGTCAAAGTTCAACAGGTCAATAAAAGATTTACTCTTCATTTCATACTTTTCTTCTTCTCATTTGAATGACCTTCGTATATCATTTTCAGAAACCTTTTCAGTAGTTAAAAAAAAGCCATTTTTCAGCCTTTACGGTTTAAGAGTGATCGTATGCTCTCTCTCTCTCTCTTGACCATTTAAAGCGAACTTTTAATGGATATGGATTCTTTTAGACTGTAATTTGTTTCATCACAGAGCGAAACCTGAGATGGAACATATTTAAAATTTAACGTTTTGATTCCTATATGTTATTTATATTGAAAGTTTTAAAAATATATATCACATTAATATTTATTGAATTCTTTTCCAAATTTATTATTTATTTGACCAGAGTACCCATACCTATTTTAATTACATTTTTACTTTCTTTATCGTTGCAAAATAAATAACACCAATTTGTGATTTCGTACAAAATTTAAAACCCACGCCGTAAATGATGGCGCTGCTGTTACATATGTTTAGGGGAGTTTGAAATGAAAAAAACGGACTTTATTATATAACGAAATTTTTAATATAAAATGGAGAGTAATTACGGTGCTTTTTCCGTACCACAGAAGTTCATATTGCGAATGAATGGGTTAATATTTAAGAGACATAACCTCTAAATGAATTATATATGTTTTATGCCAATTTTTGACTCTATGTAAGTCATGATTTTTTTCATCAAACGATTCGTCCCAAGCCTTTGTCTGTCTCTTTTATATCGGATTCTAATTCAAAATTATCACTGCACACTTCTGTATTTAGATTTTTTGTTAAAAATTGGAATCGAGCTACCGTAGCGAATGTTTTCATTTCAACATTAACTTTTACACTGAAGTGCCATTGAATTAGGGATAGCAACCTAGTAACATATCGGACTCTTCTGGCTCTGATAACTGCCTCCACACGACGAGGCAAAGATTCCACAAGCTTGCGCACATGTTTCACAAGTATGGCGACCCATGCATCCTCCAGAGCTGTCCACAATTCTCTCAAGGTCGTCGCTGATGGGACACGAGCATGACCACTCTGCTCGATGGTATCCCAAACATTTTCAGTGGGATTTAAATCTGGACTTCTAGGTAGCCAATTCATTATTTCAAAGTCAGCAGAATGCTCCTGCAACCATGCAGTAGCCAAGCTGGACCTGTGAGATGAACAGTTGTCTTGCTGGTAGACACGATCTCCATTGGGATGCATGATGGCATAAATGAGTGAAAATTGTCAGCCATCAGTTCTACATACTGGGATGCATTGAGAGTCGCTGGTACACGTAGCAAAGGTCCCAACTGAAATACACCCCAGGCCATCACTGAGCCACCACCAGCTTATACTCTTACGACCTGACATGCAGTATCCATGGCTTCATGGGGCTGGCGTCATGTCCTCAGTCTCCCATCGAAGTGATAAAGTTTAAATCGGAATTCATCACTCCAGGCTATCCGTTGTCAATTTTATATGGTTCAGTTTCGATGCTCTTTAGTCCAGGCAAATCGTTGAGCCCGGTGTTGTGCCGTTAGAAGTGGGACTCTCGTAGGTTGGCGGCTTCAGAAGCTGAGATGATGAAATGAACGTTGCACGGTCTGTGAACTGACTTCCCGGCTGGAACCCGCGTTCAGATGGGAGGTGATTTCAGATAATGTCTGGTCCCTATCGGTCTATACGATGCGGGTCAGACGGCGAAGCCCCCGATCATTCAATGGTGGTTATCCTTTGCAGCTTGCTCGAGTGTTTGTTTCTTTGCTAAATTTTCATATTCTCGGAACACACTTGAAACTGTCGTACGAGAAAAATCCATGTTCGTTGTTACAATTTCGGAGATCGAGTGTCCAATCCGTCGGACACCTGCAATCTATCCTCTGTCAATGCATCTAAATCCCATGCCTTTCCCATTACGCTTCTCCCAACGAATGCTTGGGGAAGCCAAAGCTGGCAGCTATATATGACCAGAGTTTCAGCCACGCATGCGCGCAAATGCCGGACTTGCAGTTCTGAATCTTGGATAACGTCCCCTATCCCTAATTCCATGGCATTTCAGTGTATATGCATCTGGTAGAAAGAAGTGAATACTGCTTGCCTGTTTCGTGTATTGAATGTTGAATAACTTTCGTATTCCATAATATTGAAATTTTACTATTTTTCTTTAGAAATTTAACTTCTTATACAGAGAGCATTAAAAGATGCAATCAGAGTAATAATTTTACAAGAAGTGAAAATTGTGAAATCATTGAAAACCTTTTTAAATATGTCTTAGTTTCGATCCACTCGAACTTTGATTTCTGATTTGTTAGGGGCGGTGTTGGCTCAGTAGGTATCGTGTCAGGCTCCTAATTTGCAGTTGCCACGTTCGAATCCCAAATGTGCCATCATTGAGATTTATCTTGATTAAACCCGCCCTTCTCTGGGTAAGAAAGGTGCCACCCATAGGTTTGGAATGTCCGTCGGATGACTGGTTAAGCCGTCGTTCCGTGTGCAACGGAGTCACATCCTGTGCGCGTGAAAGAACACAACATGCTAGATAACCATCACAGGGGAGCCATATGTCTCCTAATAGTTCAAAAATAATTGCAATAAATTTTGTTGTTGAATATCTTCTCGGTGTTCTTTTATTCTTATGGCTGCAGAGTTTTGCTTTTACCACAGTAGGTCGGAATTTATTATCATTAGGTAGAGTAACTGGCATCTTGTAAACACCACCTGTTTTCTCTTTAAGATCTCGATTTTTTTTACCACATTAAATACGTTACTAGCTGCTTTTACTGGAATTTCAAAGTTAAATGATCTCATTATATTCCTCAGTGTTTCTGCTAATCATGGAATTAGAGGTACACTGGAAGTACACTTATTTTTAGCAGGTTGCCTCCATGTCTTTGTTATTTGTGTATTATTGAGAGTGGCTTCTATATCGATATATTTCACAATGACGTCACTTATAGTTGATCGGGGCAGTTGCAGAAGGGCTGAAATGTCCCTAACTGACTTTTGCTAAGATAGCATCCTATAATGTAAAACTCTGGAAGTCACTAAGCTATGCTGTACGGCCCATTCTCATGTTCACGCACGTCCATGAGGTTTGTCAGGCTTCGTGTGTCCTTTTATACCTGTTTGCACCAAATGTGGCGCTGTAGAAGCTCCGGGACAGCTACAGCGCCATCTTTCGGTGACACATGTAACTATTATGGCAATAAAATTTTTCGTTATTAAAAAAAACCCCGTCTTTTTGTGCATTTCTGTTTAAACCGCATCGTGCTACTGTCTATACTTTTCGAATTATTGCATTTTTACTTTTTCTGTTACTGGCGTATAAGGGCGAAATTACTACTCAAGAAGGGTTGTTCGGATATTTTTGATCAGATGGTGTATCTTGATAAAAAAGCAGAAATGTACAGTTTGAATGAGTACCATGAATTGGGAATATCATTTGCTTACGCACCTAAAAATGTTTAGACAAAATATCGGAAGAAATAATCAAGGATCATATCAGCATATTAATTGTCTTATGAGTTGCACTTTCGAATTAACCTGTTGTACAAGCGAATGCTATCTACATTTTCTGAATTGTTTGGTGGCATCCACTGGGAACCACAGAACTAGAATTTTCCGCAACTGAACAAGAAACATTAGGATTAAACGGACGCTACGTATTGTAATTTGGTTGCTTATACCGAGTGATACAAAAGCAACAGAAAAAGTAAAAATGCAATAATTCGAAAAGTATAGACAGTAGCACGATGCGGTTTTCGCAGAAATGCACAGAAAGACATGGAATATTTTTAACAACGAAACATTTTATTGCCAGAATAGTTACTTTTGTCACCGGCAGGTTGCGCTTCAGTTGTGTCAGTAGTTTTTGTACAGTGGCGCAGCACAGTTCGCAACGCAGCTAGGATTACAAATGTCCAATGTGACGGCCGTCCTTCATGAGAATGGCCGTCAGACGTGGCATGACACTCTGCACAGCATCGAAGAGGGTTTCAGCTGTAATTCCTGTCACATGATGGCGAATAGCTTCTTTCAACATGGCCAATGACGTCGGCCGACCTCTGTACACCTGTGACTTCAAGTTTCTTCATAACCAAAAGTCACAAGATCAATCGCAGCAGGTGCTGGACAGGGCCTGTGATGTGCGGAGGCGCTCCATCCTGAATGAATGTTTCACTATGGAGCGCTTGCCTCTCTTGCAAGGAGGGAATGATGTTGTCTCTTAAAAGCACTGCATAACGCTCGCCTATGAAAGTAACAGTTCGAAATGTACCTCTGTGGACTTCCTCAAAGAAAAAGGGGCCTATAATGAATGACGCAGTGAACCCGCACCACGCTGTCACCTTTGGCTGATGCATAGGGTTTTCCACAATGGATTGTGGGTTCTCTCTCGCACAGATGCGGCAGTTGTGTGCATTTACACTTCCGTTAAGCGAAAAGTGCACCTCGTAAGTCCACTGGACGTTTGACAGCAAGTGCGCATTGTTTTCCATCTTTTGAAAAGCACAATTTGCAAATTCAAATTTAAAAATTGCTTTAATCTGACTTTTTTTAAGTTGTGTAGAAAGAGCAAATTCGTGAACAGATTTCAGGAATTTTTTTTTTAAGTTGTGTAGAAGTTTTAGTGTTCATATAAAACAATTCTTAAAATTATGTTTAGAGATGAAAGGAATTAATTCTGAAAGGGAGGAAGAATACTGAAAAATAAACTAAGCACAGGACTTTAAATATTTTTCATTTTTTTGAACTTTGCTACCAGAACAGGTATTCCTTTGTATATTTCACTTCTAATTTTCCAACTAAAGATGTAACAACTTTTTAAGTACCCTACCCCCTCCTTATTGGCAATTAAAGACATGCGCGTGCAAAACTAGATTCTTTCTTCCATGGAATGAAAAAAGTATATCGAGATCGGTTGATTAGTTGCAGAAACATTGCGTCCATAGAAACACAGATATAAAAACATATGCGTGTAAACTGAGACTTTTCCTGCATCCAAAGCATAAAGAACCAATGAAATCGATCGATTGGTTACAGAGATATTGAATACACAGACAGATGGACGGACAGTCGGAACTGACGATGCCATTAGCAAATTTTGCTTTTAAAGAAATGTATTAAAAGCAAATTAAAAAACATATTCTTGATTCACAATAATACCAACGAAATATAACAGTCAGGTCCGGATCTAGAAAAGAATATAAAGAGCAAGGGGATAGGGGTGATGGTAAGAAACTGAATTCTGTTGCAGTAAAATGCTTTCCCCTTCGTTTTAGAAGTTTTCAAAACATTGCTTGAAAAATGCATAATATATACCGAAGAGCCAAAACATTTTGACCAGAGCATCTTTATGAAAATGGAAGAAACTGCAGGTAAATGAAGAAACCTATGAAGGTCATGAAACGGTATAAATATCACTGAGTTCTGTATCACATATTTAGGTGGTGTACCTAACAAATTGGCATCTCAGTGTATACTATATATTTATGATTTTGTCTCGATTCTGTACTGGTTACTGACATTCTCAAAGGGGACAACAGCTCCTGTAACGAACTGAAATGGATAACTCTCACGTGGTATACATTTGAATCATAATATTGCCAGAAGCAATAGCATTATAATTTGCATTATCCTTATCAGAGAGATTGCATTTATTGCCTTTTTCCACCACTCGTTTTATGGCACTTCACACGCTTTTTCGCTTTCCTTGCATTTCTTGGTTCATTTTACCGAAAATTACTTCGGTGATTCCTAAATGAAACTTTAATTCATACTTACTAGAGTACTGCAATATTTTTAGTATATTAATCATCATCACCATCAACACCAACATACTCATCATCAAGCAGCCATTGTCTACGGAGGTTCAAACACAATGTGCAATTTAGTTCTCCAAATCACTACTGCATAATTCAGATAAATCATGCTTGGATTTATCAATCGAAATAGTTTATTTACAAGAATTTAAGATGAATTTTAAATTAATATCAGCGAAATATCAAATTGGAGCAGGACACGAAGGCGTAACTTTTAAAGATGAACGAAGTTATTAAACTCCACAGTGAACCACTCACTAACGATGAACTTCAGGATTCAGAATTCGACGCTGCTTTTGAAGAACAACAAGAATCTGAACCAAAAATAGTGTTGGCATTTAAGTATTTAGATTTCACTGCAGAAAAAACGCATGGATTTGTTGAAGGTGCATGATATTGATATTTAGTGATTGGATGCCATAAGACGATGATGTGACCAGTTAATGGAATGCTACAAATAAACATTACGCACAAAACAGAGGCAAGCAATGTAAACCAGCTAGTTTCGCTCCATATTAAGAAATAAACTGTAAAATTAATTAATCGATCACATATTTATATACATAATTATGCATATATGTAATCATTAAATAAATATGGAGAATTATAATTATTTTTGTTGAAATAAAACATCTATTACGAAACTAAGAAAAGGAAACAAGATCAATAAGATAGTCGAAAATACCAACAAATAACAAATCACCCACTTTTACGCGGAAATTTGTTTAACGATATTTAGATCTACATTAACGATTCTAGATGGACACCAGTCCATCTAGAATCGTTAATGTAGATACTCAATAGTGTTAGATTTTTAATTAAGGTGAGAAAATTGAAAATAACTCTAACCGGAACTCATCTCCCCTCATTAAATGAGAGTTACCTGTATACCTGTTTCGTTTCTGAATTATCCATTAATTGTTATTTTCAGAGTTTAACTACCACAATATATATATTAATTTAATAGAATTGTTTGCCTTTCGTTCAATCACTTAACTCGTTCGACGATCTTGACAAGACTATATATCACGGATGTATCTTAATGATACATTCAAGTTTTAAGAAAAAAGATATTCCATCAACGATATTTTCACGCTTCAATACCGAATGTTGAATTATCATCACTACAGCTATTGGTACTATCCTCTCTATGTGATTCTGATGTTCCTATAGGTTCGGATCACAAATTAGCCTGCATTGCAAATTTTCTCCACTAACGCTTCTGGTCAGTAAATGTTCGGCACAAACTGGAAGGATAGCTGTGTAGCAGTCTCCAGTAATGACGCATAGAACCGTCCGGGTCTGGCACATAATGTCCAACCCCGCCTTCCTTTGGTGCATGCCGTTAATACTTTTCAAACGAGATATTCTTTTTTCGAAGGGAACAGAAGTGGAGGCCTGTCAGACCGGTGTGCCCTACTGATCTGGTCATCTGCGACAACTTTTTTCTTTCTTCCTACCCTGTTGAGGAGTGTTCAACTTCGCAGGGTCGTGGTGATGACCATTTATGCCTACGAGACTGGACTGGTTTAAGGCTTTGAGCTTGATTATGGATTCTGGACCTACTGCAATGGTGGCCATCTGTTGAGTGAGAATTTGCCGTTGTGTTTTCTGTTTGCTTGTGGGTTGCCAGCCCTAAGTGAACAGAGGCACCAGATACCTTATATCAGCTGGTGAATAATCCTGATCATAGGCCATCGCAGCTACCTGAACCCTCACTTAGCTAGTTAGGCATCTCTAATCCTAAACCGGAGTAATGTGACTCAGTTAGGCCTTTTAGCTCTTGAAAAGGTCCACTTAAAACGGTGGTGCTTGAAGTCCCTGGTAGCATGGATGACTTCAGCCTGTAGCAGTGGAGGAACAGCACTTTGTCCCATGCCCGCGATCAGGGGCTTTTTGATATTGTTGGTCCTATGTTTTTCAATAAACTTAGTTTCCTTTTAAAATCCTACTAATCATTTTCTTTCTGCAAGTATATGGAACCTGAGGATGTTACGTTGAGATTATTATCTTGATGTTCTCACGCAGGAATTCCAGCGTGAGGACAGCTATATATTCTACGCTTATCGGTTTTCTTCTTAGCAGAGATACGCCAGTGATGTTCATCACTAGGACATCACTGGCGGTATAATAATATAATATAGGTATAATATATCCAGGATATGACTGCATTAATGAAAGAATTTATAAAGCAAAATTTAAAACAATAATTAAATACGAATGTCATCTGTTGTTACGTAGGTCTCTGATGATGGTAGTAAAATTTATAGGAACAACACGTTTATCAAAAATTAAGCAAAATTTAAAACAATAATTAAAGACAACCACTTCATGTGGTTCTTCCGTGGTTCATCAGAGACCCCACGTAGGTCTCTGATGAGAATGAAAAGAATATTTTACAGACAGCTACATGATATTTTGAATTCTCTAAAGAAAGGAGATATTACTAAGGTTGGTACTAACTCTGACTTATGGGCAGGAATTTTAGGTCCCTTTGGCTTTGATAATTTCAATGGCAATGAAGAACGTCTCCTGCAGGTAAGTAAACTTAATGTTGTCTGAACAACTAATACATACTACAACCACCGGGACATTACTACAACCACCGGGACACCATACGTGGGTTTCACCTGATGGGTTGCACAGGGATATCATAGATTATATTTCAATTAACAAAAAATGGGCTATTTTGATTAGGAATACCAGACAATATAGAGGAGTCAAAATTGTTTCTGACCATTATCTGGTAAAATGTGTCTTGCAACTGAATTTTAAGAAATGTTTTGCTAAAGTTAAGAAAATTACCTTTAACACGGAAGGTCTGAAAGATCTAGTTATAGCTAAATCATAACACGATAGCTATGTGGTCATTATGACTATCGTAGTTTGCTTACTGCTGAAGTTTAGAATAAATGGGATCAGTTTAAACAGGATTTTCTTAAAACTAACAGTACTCTTTTAGGTAAAAGGGAACAGAGGAAACAAAATTATTTGAGTGATAAGACATGGAACTTATTTTTGAAAGAACGAAGTGCAGGATTAATATGAATCAACACCCTACTGGTCGTAACAGACAATATTATAACAAGCTTAATAAACGTGTAAAAGAACAGTTAACAGCTGATAAGAATCTTTGGCTTGATAACTCGGCTGATAAACAGAGGAAGCTGTTCTACAGCACAACAGCATGGGATTATACCAGATGGTTAATGTTTTGTGGCAGAAGAAACAGGATACATACACTGATACACAGGGACTGAGGGAGAAACATGGTTAAGTGGGTGAAGATCGGGATTCTCTGATGATAAGGTGAGCTGAGAATTTCAAAGATGTTCTAAACAATGTGATTATTTTTACTTCCATTGTTTGTAATGAGGATGAATGCATTATTCCATCTATCCTCAGTTAATGATTGCAGAAGTTTATTCATTTAATGATGGTTTTATGACTTTAATGTTGGTCTTGTATCACATTCGGAAGTTGTTTCGGCTCTCTCTAAATTAAAACTGAATAAATCACCTGGGATCGATGAAGTCACCACTGAAATGCTTAGAGCTGGGAACACTTGTGTTAACAAATGGCTGACAGAAATTTTTAATATTTTTATGATAAACGTGTTGTTTCTGCTAATTTTACTAGAGTTATTGCTATCCCTATTTTTAAAAAAGGTGATCGCAGTCTTGTGATAACTACAGAGATATCACCATATTTTCTGTTCCAGGTAAAGTTTTTTTGCATGGTTGTGCTTAATAGAATTAAGAATTTGGTTGATGGACAACGGCGTGATGAAGAGTGGGGATTCAGTAGTTGTAGGGGATGTATTGATCAAATGTATTCACTTAGGCCGATTCTTAAGAATTGTTAGAGTTTCAGAAACCTGTGGTTGCTAGCTTTGTAGATTTCAAAAAGGCTTTTGACTCTGTTGATCGACATATTTTTTCGTTGATTATTAAGATCATATGGAATACCTGATAAATTAATTAGTGTAATGAGAGCTCTCTATAATAACACTGAGTCGTGTGTGAGAGTCTTGCAGCGATTGGTTTAGCATTTCTAGTGGAGTTAGCCAAGGGTGCGTTTTGTCTCATTTTCTCCTTAGTTTGGCTATTGATTATGTAATGCGAAATTCTTTGCAAGGGAAAGATTTTGGCCTTAAATGGCCGTGAGATTTCAAAATTTGTGATTTTGTTTATGCAGATGATTTGGCTCTGTTGGCTACTGATGTTGATGAGATGAATTCGCTCATTAGGGCTGTTGATGAGAGTCAGTAGGTTTATGATAAAGAGAGAAAAAACTAAAATGATGAAAATTGGTCAGTCAGATGATGCTTCAGTTGCTTTGAATGACTGTACTCATGAGAAAGTGTATCAGTTTAATATTCTTGGTAGCTACGTAATAAATACTGCTTATGTGTGGCATGAGAAAAATAGAAGATTATGGATTGTTGCTGGGATTTTCAAGAATCTACGGAGAGTGTGGAGAAATAGACATGTAACCCTAAAGACAAATATTAGGCTGTGTAATAGTTTGGTTCTTTCTAAGGTTAGTTATGGTAACGAAACATGGACCCTTTGTAATCAGGATAAGAAGAAATTTGATGCTTTTGATGTAGATGTTTGCGCAATATCTTAGGCATTAAGTGGCTTGATTTTATAAATAGTAATGAGCCTAGACAGATTCATCAACCTACTTTTAGCAGCATATTGAGAAGAGAGAGACTGCGTTTGTTTGGTCATGTTGCCCGTATATACAGCTGCAGATTGGCAAGCAGGATGATGAACAGTGTGCGTAAGGGTTGCAGAAAAAGGGTGACACTTAGGATGTGATGGGCAGACAATGTCAAAGAGAACCTTGCTAGAATTGATCTACAGTGGCCAAATGCAGCTGCTGTAGCTCAGAAGAGACATGTCTGGAGAGGAAAATGTAGCTTTCCTAATGACACTATTTATTATAGCTTTTATTACCTACCACTACATGTAGGGAGTTCCAACAGCCATAGTCCACTCTCAAGAAACGAATACAAAATGTTGATTTCGTTTCAAAAACTTCGAAATCGTTCTCTGAAACCAACAATCGTACTTGGCGATAAAAAATAATAATAAACCTTACCACAATGTCCCAAAAATATGATTGTCTCTGAGAAGCAATTTTTTTCACACCATGGGCTAAATGACCAGTTGCAAGAATCCCGTAGACTCAGAGATGGTTGGTGGAGAGGACATACTGGACAGATGCTGAGAGATAGATGATGACCTCACGTCAAGAACATCCAGCGTGTTCTTTAACGTTGGGTGGTTTTACATATGCGCCACGTTTTTAAGCAATGGGCTAAATGGCCAGGTCATAAGGACCCCTAGAGATTAGAGAATGTTGGGGGAAAAGACCCACTGGAGCTCTTTGAAGGGAGACAGATGGTAGCCTCCCTTCAAAGCCATTTATTGTGTTCTTTAAGTTGCACATAGGGCCACGCTTTAACGCCGCATTCGATGGACGGCTGCCTTTCCAAGTGCCTTCCACATCATCTGTAACTGCCTTCCACATCATCTGTAAGTCATCATCATCTCGTTGGAGAAAGGAGAGAGAGATGATTAGATAGGAGAGAGAGGGAGAAAGGAGAACAAGCCAAAGTTAATTAAAGACAAAACATCAAGAGCAGAGTTAAGAGATAAAAGTCGCGTATTTTTTTTAGAAATATGATTCTTTAATCTTTTGGCGCTATGGACCCCTGTGAAGTGTCATTCTTTCTGCATCCCTCCTATGAAAACTTGTCCTTTCTCAGAACAATTATTCCATCTCTACCTGATTCATACGGGCTGGGGTGACCAGTCTCGTAATCGCAGCTACCAGGTTCGAGTCCTGTTGGGTGATCATTGAGATTTATCTCCACAAAACTCCTCACCTTGCCTTGGTAAGTAGAGTACACCAGTAAGAACCCTGTGTGCTACGGCGTATAATTAGAGTCAATTGTATTTATCTTTATAATTTAAAAACTAAGGTTAAACACAATTTGCTTATTTCAGCTTTTAGGATTTATTTTTTGCCACGAAAGATATCCTTAATTAAGTCAGCGATGCGCCAATAATGGGTTGCGGAAATTTTAAATTGAATATATAAACGTTAAAATCATTTTTCATTAGCTTCTTTTCAAAATAATAGAGCTCTCATTACGCAAACGCGCTTAAAAGTTTTTAATGCGTGAGATTCCCACAAGCAAGGCTTATGGGGTGCCCACGGTTAGCTGTGGTTAGTACGTTAATAGTTTGAGGAGTCGCATCAAGTTAATATTTGAAAAGGAGTTTCGCTCTGTTTTAAAAAGTTTCTCCCCTCTGATTTAAGAAATATATTTTTAGTACTCTCCTCCAACATTTTTAGATGCATTTAAAGTTTCTTATTCAATAACATTGCAAGTGCTGAATCACAGTTTTTCTTTTTTAATATGAACGCAATACTGAAATTTCATTCACTTAGAGAAAAGGACGAGAAGAAGTGCAATAGTCTAGAGAGTTCAAAATTTAGTCATGATTTACTAGATAAATGAATAAGATTTGTTTTAAAAATATTGCATTAAATGACTCTGATATGAGACTTGCTTGTCTAGTGTACATAATTTTCAAAATACAATGTTCAAACAGCGCAATTTACTCGTTTCGAAATTCATCTCATTAAAGTGTTAAAACACACCACGTAGAACAAAATTAAGTAAAGATACATCAACTCCTAATTACATAGAAGCCATCCACGAACATCTGCTATGAAACTTTTCACGTCTTGATAAGACAGATAAAAATGATTCAGTATTTTGATTTTATGATATTACTGGTAGTAATGAATAATGCAGAATAAATAATGGATTAAATTTAAATTTATTACTTTATATATTTTAACACATATTTCTTTTAATTTTGCATTTCACTGTTCAGAATTTAAGCAGTAGAAATGTTTAATTAAAAAAATAGAATTTGAAATAAAATAGTCATTGAATATTTCGGTACTCTTACAAATGTAAAATGCAGCTAATGCTAATTTCATGCTATTGTTCCTCCGTTTTGTCCTAATGAATATTTGCCAATGCCCGTAGGACCTTCATGTGCTGTAGAAAGGGCATAATTATTTCGTAATCGGTACATTATTTAAATAAGTTTTGCAGCATGAATAATCTATGCCATTGGTTTCAAAGCATTTCATATAGAACCGAACTGGAACTTTCTTCGGGAACACAGAGAAACCCGTGCTGCGATGAAAAATTCGGTTTCGTTTTCAAGATTTAAATACTTTAGATTTTTAGAGTTCGTACGGGAAGTTTAAATAGGTTTTCCAAAATTCTGTGTAATTTCTTCAAAACAACAATTATTATTATTGTAAAGAAAAGGTGCAACAATAAACGGCAAACTGTGATGCCGTGTGACGCCCGAGAGGTGCTTGCTTCTTCTTTTCTTCTGATTATCTTCATCATCTTGAAATTCAGCAGATTGGCCTGTTGAGCCATCTGCCTAAGGCACCTGCGAAGCATTTTTTTGTTAAAAGAAAGTTTTCTTCCCAAAAGGTGAGGTTTTTTTGTCTGTTGATATGCCAGGGAGGAGAGTCTACTAAGAAATAATGCCGAAATTTTGTAGTCAGGAGTCCTGTTTTCTTATTTTTTTCTGTCAGATGCATTGCCATAGCAAACTCGAGTCGCCAAGATTATTTTTTTATCGCCAAGTTATCATCTTTTAATTCTTAAATCTAAAAAGTTGCATTTCCCACACCTCTCTGAGAAAATTGCGTATATTATTGATGTCAGTGGAATATCTCTTAAAAATTATCACTAATTTTTCAAATTACTTTTCTGACATACTACTTTTAAAACGTTAAAATTTCTTCTCTTACACGGGCGAACATCACCTCCACGAATATACGCAAGATTCAGGTCTTGCAAAACAAAATATTTAAATCTGAGGTCGATGTCCCTTGGTTTGTTACTAACAGACAACTTCATAAAGACTTGGGCATCGATCTTATATATATATTTATATTAAATGCATCCCAAAAAGTTTTTTTTGAGATCCTAAAGAGATAATTTCTTATTTCCTTAATTATGTTCATAATATTCTTAATAATTACAAGAGGCCTAAAATAATGGCTTTCTCCAAAGAAAGTTACTCTTTTTAGGTCAGATTGTCTCTCTGACAATAAATTGAATAGCTGTTAGCACAGGAATAGCTTTTAGCTTTGTTTTAGGCGTTGAAAACAGCGTTGAAACTGATATTTTGGTGAATATTTCGATATTTTCGTAATTCTATGCACATATATATTATATTTTAGCCATAGAATCTCACTATGTAATACGAGATAATGAATATCAAGCATTATGTTGTGATACTGACTGTAAATTCAAAAGTTATTACACTCCATATAGCTTTTACCTATGATTGGAAAACAACAATAAAACAGTTATTTTGAAATATAAATGGATTTTTTTTCAAAATTCTATGCAGTGAAAATGTTCTTAAGGCATAGAATGTCATTCTATATCAAGCCTTCATCGAAACAAACCATCAGATTCTTCCTCTGACATTAAATTGAAGACTTGTTAGCACAGGAATAGCTTTTAGCTTCGTTTTAGGCGTTTAAAACAGCATTGGAACTGATATTTTGGTCAATATTACCATATATTCGTAGTTCGATGCACCTAACATACATTAGACATAGACTCTAACTATATGATACGAGATAATGAATTTCAAGCATTATGTTGTGCATATGACTGTAAATTCAAAAGTTATTACCATCCATATAGCTTTTTCCTATGTTTTATGCGTCGAAAACAGAAATAAAACAGCTATTTTAAACATAAATTGATTTTTTTTTCAAAATTCTATGCAGTGAATAATATTTCTAAAGCATAGAATATCATTCTATATCAAGCCTTGGATCGAAACAAACCATCAGATTCTCACACTGACAGTAAATTGAAGATTTGTTAGCACAGGAATAGTTTTCTGCTTCATTTTAGGCGTTTAAATCAGCGTTGAAATATATATTTTGCTGAATAGTTCGGTATTTTCGTAATTCTATTCACCTAAATTATACTTTAGCCATAGAATCTGATTATATAATACGAGATAATGAATATCAATCATTATATTGTGAAACTGACTGTAAATTCAAAAGTTATTACACTCCATATAGCTTTTACCTATGATATATGCGTGGAAAACATCAATAAAACAGCTATTTTCAAATATAAATGATTTTTTTTTTAATTCTATGCAGTGAAGATGTGTTTAAGGCATAGAATGTCATTCTATATCAAGCCTTGATCGAAACAAACCATCAGATTCTCACTGTGACAGTAAATTGAAGATTTGTTAGCACAGGAATAGTTTTTGCTTCGTTTTAGGCGTTTAAATCAGCGTTGAAATTGATATTTTGGTGAATAATTCTATATTTTCGAAATTCTATGCACCTATGTTATACGTTAGCCATAGAATCTCACTATATAATACGAGGTGATGAATATAGAGCAATATGTTGTGAAACAGACTGTAAGTTCGAAAGTTATAAAATCCGTGTAGCTTTTACCTATGTTTTATGCTTGGAAAACAGCGAAAAAAAAGCTGTTTTGGAACATAAATCGATATTTTCAAAATTGTATGCAGTGAAAATGTATTTCAAGCACAGAATGTCATTCTATATCAAGGCTTGATCGAAACAAACCATCAGATTCTCACTCTGACATTAAATAGAAGAGTTGTTAGCACAGGAATAGCTTTTTTCTTTCTTTTATGCGTTGAAAACAGCGTTGAAATTGATATTTAGTGAATATTTCGATATTTTCTTAATTCTATGCACCTAAATTATACTTTAGCCATACGACATAATGAATATCAAGCAATATGTTGTAATACTGACTGTAAATTCAAAAGTTATTACACTCCATATAGCTTTTACCTATGATTTATGCGTGGAAAACAACAATAAAACAGCTATTTTGAAACATAAATGGATTTTTTTCAAAACTCTCTGCAGTGAATAATATTAATATAATATAATATTAATATATATTATTATATATTAAATAAATAATATATATTCTTAAGGCATAGAATGTCATTTTATATCAAGCCTTGATCGGAACAAACACCAGATTCTTCCTCTGACATTAAATTGAAGAATTGTTGGCAAAGGAATAGCTTTTAGCTTCGTTTTAGGCGTTTTAAAACAGTATTGGAACTGATATTTTGCTCAATATTACGATATATTCGTAGTTCGATGCACCTAAATTATTCATTAGCCATAGACTCTAACTATATGATACGAGATAATGAATTTCAAGCATTATGTTGTGCATCTGACTGAAAATACAAAAGTTATTACCCTCCATATAGCTTTTTCCTATTAAGGACAGTTATATAAGGGTTATTAAAAAGTTTTCAATCCTTTTTCCCTCCAGACTCCAGAACCACCTCTTCAACCACAGACTTCCTTTCGAAAATCCGAAATTCAGAAGACATCCCCGATCACACCGAACTGCTTTCCTTTGAAGTTTTCTTCCTATACCCTAGCACTCCAGTCGACCAAGCAAAAGCAATTTTGATCCAAACACTGATTAACTCTGGAAATCTTAACCAAGTCCAACACTAATGAAATTTCGAAATTGCTCGACCTTGTCATTAATAATAATTATTTTAAATACAATTCAACCCTTTATAAGCAGTTCCCCGAATGCCCCATGGGATCGCCTCTTTCTGGCCTACTCGCCGATGCTGTCCTCCGTAACCTCAAAAGTCTCCTGATCGATCAGCGAGCATGCAAACCTCTCTTTTGGGCCAGATCTGCAGACGATGTGTTTCTCATTTGGGAACACTCAGAGCAGGAATTCGCCAAATTCTTTGAAGAGCTTAATTCATTTTACCCTACCACTTCATTCACACAAGAGAGTGAGGTAGACAGAACCCTTCCATTTCTGGACCTTAATTTTCGGCCAAACAGCCAAGGCACTCTAACCACTAGCGATTTAAGCAAACTTGGTTTTCCCCTCACCCTTATTCCCTTCGATGCCTTTCCTCCCACCCAATTTAAAAGTGTCTTTTTCATCTCAGCATTTTATTCGCTTTGCGCGCCTGTGATTCCCCAACCAACCTGCAAAATAAAATCAGCTTTATCTTTGCCACAGGGCACAATGCTGGTTATACTAATAACTTTACCAATAGAAATCTTCACAGAGCTAAGCATAAATTTTACAATCACTCTCCATCACCTCTGCAATCACATCATAAATTCACCCCCTCCATTACCTTCCTCAATATTACACCTCTTGTTATAGCAACCTAAAACCATTTAACCTAAAAGTTCCTTTCAAAACACCACCGAATCTATTTAAATTCTTAAGCATGACAAAGATCCCATTAACCAAGCTGACAAAAGTGGAATCTACTTCATTCCCCTAATCTCCCCCCCCCCCCGATGTCCCTCTCTCTATATCGGCTGCACTACACGCACCCTAAAACACAAGAGAGACGAGCATAAACGGGACATTAGAAACACAATTCCACGAATCGCCCTTGCTAAATTGTCCTTGAATGCTTGGCTACTGATCTAGGAACCTGGGTTCGAGCCCCGGATAAAGCATGGCTGTTTGTGTCGTTTTTCTGCTGAGGTCCTGCCATCCTCACAGACCTTCTACTATGGCATATAAACTGACAGGCTCCCTGTCAGACCTCTGTGGAAAGCAGTTGCTTGAGAGGTATTTGTTTTTTTTTTTATTGCTGCTGTTCAAATTTCGAAGTTTAATAATTCTTCAAATATTGAAGTAATATTGTTGAAAATTTAAATATACACCAGAAGAGTCAAAACATTATAACAGCTGTCTAATATGATATTGGTCCTCCATGTGCCGCCAAATCAGCTGTTACCGTCGAGGAATGGTCGCTACAAGATTTCGAAAGGTGCCTTTTGGTATCTGGTACCAACACGTTACCAACAGATCCTTTAACGCTTGTAAGTTACGTAGTTGAACTACCACAGATCGTATATGCTGTTCCAACACAAACCACAGATGCTCGATTGGATTTGCTGTCTGGAAAATTTGGAGGTCAGCGCAAATACTTGAAAGTCTTCCTCATGTTCCGTTGAACGATTCTTGAACAATCCGGCCAGTGTGGCATGGAGCATTATCCTGATGAAAGAAGGCCCTACTGGATGGGGTATACTGTTGCCATGAAAACATGTACCTGGTCTGCACTGATGTTTAGGTAGGTGGTAGACGTCATAGTTTCCTGCACGTGAATGACTGGGACACAGGACTTTACCAGCAGAAACTTTGCTCAAAGCGTTACACTTCCTCCACTAGTGTGCATCGTTACCTGGGGAAGTGCCA